>SSNP01000093.1:1305812-1440538 GCA_006937955.1 Pachypanchax playfairii | reverse complement strand
ACAACAACGTGCAGAGAACGCTTTTGCAAGAAGAAAGAAAAACAAAACAAAGAAAATGTCTCGACAGGTGAGTATTATTGTCTTTGGTACTCAGCCTCTGTGTACTGGCGGGCGAATACTAGACACAGTGTGACCATGATGACATGAAGTTAACTTTACTTACCTCTCCAATAACAATACTGCCAAGTCCGCATGAGTCTGGCATCCTTCTCTCTCTTTCAGCTCTCGCCATTCCGGGAATGCTCTGCCAATGTTCACCCGTGACTGAGCTCTCTCTCGGTCCCAATCACGTTTCCTTTTTTTCTGCTCGTCGGTCAAAATTTTTTTCGTTCTTTTTGGTTCTGCCATCTTTGCGCTCCTAAGGGTGGCGTTGCTAACAACGGCAAGGGCTTCATGCTTGTATTTATGTACGTGAGTGTGAGTGCCGTAAAGCAGGTTTGTTCTCGCGAGATTAGTCGGGTCCGATCCACTGAAAGTTGCAAGTGCTGCTTTCAGGACACAGACCCCGGAGGGAGGGGAGGGACCCACGAATCACCCCGCCAAGTCCTTGTTTACCCCCACAGGGACTCTAGAAAACATGTATTGAGGTGAAAAAACTTACTTAGTTCTGCTTTAAAGTGTCGTATAATACCCTTGTGTTCTGTAGCTTCCAAATGCCACAGTCAGAGATGCTGTTTGTTTGTTTTTTAATGTCTTCATTTAAACTTAGATTAATGATTATTTTAGAAACAAGATCCTCTGTGGTTGTTTTCAGATAAAGTTCATGAAGAGTGTTCCTGGAACCGCATTGGTGGAGATGGGTGATGAGTATTCTGTGGACCGTGCTGTGACTCACCTCAACAGTATCAAGGTGTTCGGCAAGAAGCTCAATGTCTGGTGAGCATCTTCAGGATGTGGGTAAGAGGCTGTGGGTCTAAAGAAGTCCTACAGCCGGAGCTCAGATTCCTAACTGCTTACTGAAATTACACGATGTTGCCTTTGAATGTCACAGTAATGGTTCAAAATAGAATCAAGGCAGGAAGCAACTGGATCAATAATGTGGAATGTGAAGATGAACTTTGTCCAATAAGGGCAAAATGAGAACTCAAAAGTTACCAAATAAAAAAACAGAACCCTGGGAAAACCTGACTAAACCCCAAAACACTCCAAACCCATGACACTCCTATCATGTTGAGCTGCATCTCTTTTCCTGACAAGGTTTGAATAATCATATTCCCAGCTAGTTTCTGACCATATTGTTTCTCCTGTCTGTCTTCTCCTCTCCCTCTCAGTGTGTCCAAGCAGCAGTCAGTGATTCCCAGTCAGGTGTTTGAGCTAGCTGATGGCAGCAGCAGCTACCAGGACTTCAGTCTGACCAGAAACAATCGCTTCAGCAGCACTCACAGCAGCAGGAACATCATCCAGCCACCAGCCACTGTGCTGCACTTCTACAATGCCCCGCCCACCCTCAGCCAGAACCAGCTGCTCAAGGTGAGGTCACACCTGCATAATGTCTATGAAGGGCTGTAATGTGACTAGCCAAACGTTTCTGTGTAAATAAGAAAAGAAAAACTTCTCTCCACTTCCCGTCAGCTGTGTTCTGAACACAACGTTCCTGCCTTCACCAAGTTCAAGGTCTTTGATGCCAAACGTAAGTTCAGACAGCAGAGGTCCAGCTAACATGCAGAAAATGTTGGAAGCTCCTCAAACAGGACATGTCTTTCTGTTCTCTCCTTACAGCCAGCTCCAAGACTCTGTCTGGCCTTTTGGAGTTCGACAGTAAAACTGAAGCTGTCGAAGCTTTGACTGTCCTGAACCATCACCAGATCAGAATACCCAGTAAGTGCCACATGAACCCTTCACAGGTAGAAATCCACAGAAATGTCTCATAGAAACAGATTTTTCTCTTCTGATATTAAATAGAATGTTTGTTTGTAAAGTTGATACAGATGCTCGTTGTTCTTCAGTAGAAACTCACTAACTGTGTTTGACCTCCAGGCAGCTCCAACCCTTTCACCCTGAAACTCTGCTTCTCCACTTCCTCCCATCTGTGACCCGAGGACACAGTGCTGCTTTGTTTCACAGAAGGACAAAATGTGTTTGGATTTTCTCTTTGAGGTGTTTGAGTGGATGAAGTTTGCATGTTTCTTGATGGAGGAAGCTTGATAACGTTACACTTAAACACACAAGTGACGATCGTTAGTTCCAGTTTTATTTTAACTTACTTTGTTGTAACAAAACCTGTAGTTTACAGTGTGATTTATTTAGATCCCTTTAAAACTCAAAGGTTCCCTCTGGATGTTAGATGTTAGTATCAATAGGAACATGTGAATATTTAATTTTTCAGTGATTCTTATAAATAAATTAGAATTGAAGTAGTGATCGTGTTCAGTGGTCTCCCAAAGAAGTGTCTTTTAGATTTCCACCAGTTTTATTCAAATAAATGTTTGCATTCGTCATTAAAGAATGACGACATTTATATAAAATATATTTTAACTGACAATGTATTTGTGGTTGTAGTGAAACATTAACACAAAACTCAGGGAGGAGTCTCTGAAACCTTAGAGACGAGAGAAGGAGAGACGAATCTAAATGTAGATGTTCACTTGTTTGCTTTAGTGACATTTTTCAGTTTGTTCATTTTTAAATATTTAAAGTTCTCCAAATGTATATTGTTGCTTTATTAAGTTAAATTAGACATAATCATCATGTATGTTATTGAGTTATCAACTTATTTTCAAATAAATGAAGAAAGCCGAGCAGTTTAAGACAAGATGTCTTTGAGTTTTAATTTTTATCCCTTTTTTTTCAACTGATTTCTTTGATCATAGTTTACAGAAAATTAAAAACTCGAAAATTGTCCTTCTTGTAGGTGTAAGTGAGAGTGTAAAGCACAACTGTTGATGATTTGTGCTGAAAGGCTTGTTTATTGAATAAGAGAGGGATTTTATTTGTGTTTTTTGAATTGTGACTGAATGGCAATACTTTGTTTTTCTTTAGACTTTAATATTTCCAGCAGATGTGCTCTTAGAAACTTAACAGCTAAAGTTCTGTGTAGTTTTATTGCAATAATAATTACTAAAACAGTTTTTAATCAGTGCTTTAATGTCATGGACGAATTATCCTGCATGAAACGCTTGTTCAGAAACATGTTACACACAGTTTCACTGTTTAAAAAGAGAAATTAAACTTGATCAAAAACAGCAGCTGGTTTCTCCAGCTTGACAGTTTCATCCCTTCTCTGTACAGGAGGACGAGAGGCGGGGTCAGCGCAGCTCAGCATGTCACACTTTATTTCTTAAGTTTTATTAGTAGGACTATCTAAACCTCCATTTTTATTCAAAGCCTTAAAGTTAAATTGTCTTGTTGTTTGAAGTTAAAAATAAAACTCTACACTTCTAAAGATTTAAATATTGTGATGTGATGCAGGAGATGTTTTAATAGGATCGGATGATGTTTCTTAAATCAGGATTATGATTTACTTGAATCAAAGAATTTGTCACAATTGGCAGAAGAACAACAAACAATAAAATAAAAGTCAGAACCACTCAGTCCATCATTTTCTGTATCTGCTTGTTCCTGTTCAGGGTCTCTGGGAGTTGGTGTCTGTCTCCAGGGGTCACACCAGTCAGACTGTTTCAGTGTTTTCTGTCCTTTTAAAGTTCCTGGCCGTCTGTGAATGAGGTCATTACGCAGTTTGACGATGTGAATTTATGTGACGCTGTTAAAACATGTGTCAAACATACAAACATACCTTCTGATCCCCAGCTGGTGTTGCTCGTACTGATCGGATCAGCTGCTTGTCTGTAACAGTAGTGGGGAATTTTTCACACTCCTGTATTTGTTCACAGAACCCCTTTAAGGTGGACCCCTGTGGACTAACCCCTCTGAAGTATCGAGTTATAGGATGTCCTTGTTGTTATGACATGCTCTCTGACCTCTGGAGATCACAGTCAGCTTTAATCTCATAATTCTGTTCCTGCTTTGTGTTGTTTTTATATCTATAACTCAACTGGGGAATTTGAAGTTTAGAAACATGCAAACTTGCATTGGCAGAACCAGATACCTGTAGTGGGTCACTAATGGTTTCCCCTCAGCTGCTGTCAGATGGATTTCCGGGGTTGTTTCAGGTGCTCTGTCTTCCTACAGTTGAAAGACTTACATACTGATTAGATAAACAAACCCCAGATGAGACTTTGAGCTGTTTCTGTGTCAGACCTGTTGCACTGCTGTGACCTCCATGACCCTGACAGGAAGACGCCACATGGGTTCATCAAATCCTGGTTTCTCCCTGTTAAATGTTTAACACACAAAGGTTTTAGGGGGGCGTGACATAGAGCTTAAACACTCTGTACGTGTCCTTAAACTTTGTTTGGTGTTGTTGACTCAGCTGATCTAATGGTATATTTTAGGTGCAAGCTGTAACGGAAGCACTGATTTTCAGTTTAGTCAGGATTTTATTGAAACTGTCTCTCAATATATTTTAAACAGACCATTTATAATAAAAACATACAATCATGTTCAAATGTACAGCTGTGTGTTTGTCCTCCATGTCTCTCTGTAGTAACATCCAAACTGTTCTGCTGAGTATCCAATAAAGAGTGAAATCTAAAGAGAGAAAGTCTTACTGGTCTAGTTTCTGTCTTTTTTTGGGGGGGGGGGATTTTACAGCCTGGGTTTCCAGTCACACATCCAAGTATGTGTGAAAATACACTCACCATCTTCATTCTCTAAAACTCAGAGTTTGACTAATCCAGTTGTCTATTATTCTGTATGTGTATCTTATACTCTCATCTGGCGCCCTAGGTGGCTGCCTCAGGAGAGTGAGAGAGAAAATATGTCTCCAATCCATTTTGTTGTGCTTCTGTATAACAACAATAAACCTCCTTGTATTCCTTGTATTAGTGTTAAATAAGGAACATGAAACCTTTATTAATGACACATATATAGTTCATGGCCAAAAAATAGAGAATAATCTGACTGAACGGAGTGCAGGTTTGTCAAACTTGTTATTATGCTGTTTACAGAGTGTTTTAGTCTGTACAATGGATTATGTGGCACAGCAGAGCAGGTATATGCTCCTCTATACAAGCATACATGTGCCTTGAGCTGCTCTATTGTGGCACCTTAAGCAGCAGCTTCATTCCATCATCATATGCTACAGGAAGTTTCTGCATACTGTTCGTTTTTCAGCGTGGCTGTCTTCTCTCCAGGTCCTCAAAATCAGCAGCTAGAGCTGATAGATCATCTTCATCCTGCAGCTGCAGCTGTAGAAGGTGCAGCTGGAGTTTCTCTACGTTATTGTCATCTTGAAAGTTTGAATTGAAAATTTCCCACAAATTTCCAACCAGACCTGATAATTAACACACTGATGAATTTTGGATATACTGAACCAGCACCATGTATATTCCCCGACAAAATGTGCCAATAGCTGGAGGCTCATCATAACAATTACTTGAAATTGCTGTGTGGGGACGTTCCACATCTTACAGCAAAAACATTGTTACATTGGCACTAGAGGGGAGGAAGGTTCCAACATACCCATATGAAGAGAGCAAGAACTCTGCAGCCAGCGCACAGCTGAAAATCACCTCATATTTTCAAGAAATCATCAAGTCATCTTTTTTGTTTGTTTTCTAACAACTTTATTGAACAGAGTGCATATATGCAACACGTTTATTTATATATAAAGCACCAGTTCATAACAAAGTCATTTCAAGGCACTTTATAGAAAAATCAAACTATTAATAATAAAACATTTCCTATCTAAGGAACCAGTCGATTGGGTTGAATTGTTAATTAAGCACAATCCCCCATCCTGAGCAGCATGATTGGAAAGAAACGTCTCCCAGGAAGAAACCTCTAGCAGAACCAGAACCAAAACCCTGCTTAGGATGAGAGGCCTTCTGCCTTAGCCGACTGGGGTCTGAGCTGACAGGAAAGAGACAAACACCGATGGATGCGGGCCAGTTGTCATGTTTAATATAGAAAGATAAACAGAGTAACAGTTAATGGCAGCAGTAACAATCAATACAAACATGGAGAGTGAGAGAGACAGCAGAGTGAAGAAATGTGGACAGTATGTCCTCCAGCAGTCTAAGCCTATAGACCCCTTATTTTTTTACAAACACGGTGGATGCGCTCACATCGCATTTGCAGAAAGAGCCGCTGGCCCTTTAACATCATGTTGTTCTAAGCAGTGGTTGTGTTAAAGTTGTGTCCTATATTGTTAGTTAGCTATGTTTTCTGCATACTACAACAGTTTGTCACCAAGTGATTAGAAGGATTATGCAGCAAAGTTAACTTTAGTGAATGGAAAACAACTTAAAGACCCCTACTCATTACATGCAGGTGAGTGGATTAATGACTAGACAAAATGGCCCAAACTGCAATGAGCACGTATCCACTCTTACCTGATCGACACATCGAGTCTCTATTCCTGGGAGAGCCTGAAATCATACACAACGCTGGATGCCTACAGCTACGTGACAGACAATCATGTTCAGGACATTCTATTACATGATTAAAACTCTGAAAACTTTGTGGTTCAGAAGACTGAGGCGCGAGGTGCTGCCTCATTTCTGACAAGCTGTGTCCGTCCGCTTCTCTCGCAGCCAGCATGCACTCCCAGCTGCCAAAGCTCGGCCCTGTCATCGCCGAGAGCTAACTGTGTTAAACCAATCCTAACTGTTCTAGCCAGCGATACTTTTAACTTCATGTTGTCCTTACCAGATACAGTTTGAAGTGGTCGCTGCAGATCAATAATTTGGCAAAAAGGAAGGTTTTAAGTCTATTCTTAAAACTACACAAGGTGTCTGCCTCACAGATAAAAAGTGGAAGCTGGTTCCACAGGAGAGGAGCCTGATAACTAAAAGCTCTTCCTCCCATTCTACTTTTAGAACCTCTAGGAACTACAAGCAGACCTGCAGTCTGAGAGCAAAGTGCTCTGTTAGGAATATCTAGAACAATAAGATCTTTAATATAAGATGGAGCTTGGTCATTCAAGGCCTTATACGTCAAAAGTAAAACTTTAAACTTTATTCTGGATTTCACAGGGAGCCAATGAAGTGATGCTAAAACAGGAGAAACATGATCTCTCCTTCTAACTCTCATCAGAACTCTGGCAGCAGCATTTTGGATCAGCTGGAGGCCTTTAACAGAACTATTAGAACACCCTGATAATAATGACTTACAAAAGGACATAACATAAAGTTACAAGTACAAACAGCCAGGTGGGTTAATTACATAAATACATACAAATATTTACAAAATTCAGTTGTTTTGAGAGCCTTTTTATTGGAGGAATGTGATATTAATTTTATGTATATTAACACATAAAATACCTAATTAATGATTTGAGGAAAATGTGGTGTTTTATGATTAAATTTACATTTATTAACATACGTATAACCAGAATAATGAATTATTATAAAGAAAATCTTATCACGCTTTTTATGTTTTAAAGAAGTAGAGTAACACATTTTCCCATCTCATGGAGAACTCTTTAAATATACGTATGATAAAACTCCTTCCAATACCTTTGTGTGAACAAACAATACAAAAAAGATCAGTTTCAAAAGGATTTTTCTGTATTGGCTTTATTCCGGTTGAAAGTAATTTGAGTTTTGACTGCTTTATGCTTTAGTAAGGAATTATTTAGCTTCCAGTAAGTGAATTTATGAGTATTGTCAAGGGTGGGCTATTTATATGGTTACACCTTAATAAAATAGGAATGGTTGGTGATATTAACGCCCTGTTTGTGGCACAATAGTATATGTGAGGGGGCAAACTTTTCAAGATGGGTGGTGACCATGGTGGCCATTTTGAAGTCGGCCATCTTGGATCCAACTTTTGTTTTTCCAATAGGAAGAGGGTCATGTGACACATCAAACGTATTGGTAATCTCACAAGAAAATCAATGGTGTGCTTAGTTTTAATGTAGCTTTATTCTTTCATGAGTTATTTACAAGTTTCTCTTTGTTCACAGCCATTGACATGTCGAAGAGGTTAACACGTGAGGAGCGGATCGAAATTGTGTTGATATCTGGTGAACTCAGTAACCGGGTCATTGCAGCAGATTTCAATGCAAGACACCCTGCAAGACCACCCATCTCCCATGCTACAGTTAGCAAACTGCTTGCTAAGTTTCGTGAAACTGGTTCAGTGTTGGATTTGCCAAAATGTGGATGCATGAAAACTGTCACTAATGAAGAAACATCAGTGGCTGTCATAGCTTCATTCAGCAAAAGCCCACAGTGTAGCACTCATCACATGTCACTGGAGAGTGGCATTAGTTGGACATCTCTTTGGCGGATATTAGCTACTCACAAATGGCACCCTTACAGACTCCAGCTACTGCAGAATCTCAACGAGGATGACCCAGATCGGCACACAGAATTTGAAGAATGGGCAAAACAAAAATTGGAACAGGACCCTCAGTTCACGCAGAAGATTTTGTTCAGTGATTAGGCAAACTATGTGAATGGTGAAGTTAACAAACAAAACCACCACTAGCTATTGGTCTGACACTAACCCACATTGGATAGATCCTTCCAAGACTGTTAGAACAAAAAAAGTGATGGTATGGTGTGGTATATGGGGTACAAAGATAGTGAGGCCATTCTTAATCAATGATAAGACCACTGGATATTTGAAATTGCTACATGATGATATGTTTCCCTCTTGAACTGAAGCTGGCACATTCCCTGAGTTTTTCCAGCAAGATGGTGCACCACCACATTATGGGTATCAGGTCCGAGCATTCCTAGATTAACAGTTTCCTGGAAAATTGATTAGTTGTCGTGCCATTAGTTGCCAGTTGAAAGGCCCCCAAGGTCTCCCGATCTGACCCCCTTTGATTTTTATCTTTGGGGTCATCTGAAGGCAATTGTCTATGGTGTGAAGATAGGAGATATGCAGCACCTGAAACGACGGATACTGGAAGCCTGTGCTGGCATTTCTCCTGTGGTGTTGCTATCAGTGTGTGAAGAGTGGGAGAAGAGGGTTGCATTGACAATCCAACACAATGGGCAGCACATTGAACACATATTATAAGTGGTCAGAAACTTGTAAATAACTCATGAAATAATTTTTAAAAATGGCCACCATGGTCACCACCCATCTTGAAAAGTTTGCCCCCTCACATATACTAATGTGCCACAAACAGGACGTTAATATCACCAACCATTCCCATCTTATTAAGGTGTATCCATATAAAGGGCCCACGCTGTAAATCTAAAAATTAAATGTTAAATCTATATCAAAATGTTAGACATTAAACCTAAATATTAAATATAAGCTCTAAATTCTAAATCTATATCTAAATGTTAAATATTAAATCTACATGTTAAATCCAAATGTTTCAGAGATATGCAAATTAACTACGCCCCTCTAACTACTCTCTGCATTAGTGGACATGCCCACAACAGAGTTTTCTCTGTTGTATAATGTTTCAGTTTCATCTTAGCCTCAGTTATTTTCCACTTGAGAGCAACTGCCCCTCACAGTACCCATCAAATTTATGCAGCAGTTCAAAGTTATAATTTTGATTAGGAAAAGACAGATCTTGTTTTCTAGGAAAGAAGTTATTTTCAACAGAAATTGTTTACATTCAATACAAATATATTATCTTTTTTAATCTTTTCCCAAAACAGTCTAGTCTGTAATGTGTTTGTTGACTGAAAGAAATCATATACAACCACAACAAAAAAATCCACATTGTCAGATGCAACATGCTAGCGATGCTAACAGAAAGTGGGGGCGGGGCTTCCGAAGCTTATTTATTCACGCGGGACGACTCAGAATCCTATGACGTCATGGACGCTACCGCTATCAGAAGGTCAAGAAAGATGGCGGCGGAGGAGAGCAGGTTGAAGCATCGGAATCACAAAAACAGCATCTTCAGAGAAGGTATTTAAACATCCTGTGAATATCAGATTGTGCTGCCGGTGAAACGAGTTTTTCTCCCGTTATCAATGGCTGCCCTGTGACGTTTTGTATTTTTTAGACTACAAACGTTTTAAGATGGATGCAGGCAGCTTTGCCTCGTCGAATATTCGCATCACATCGTTTATCCTGCTGCAAATCAGAGTGATGTTCCCAAAACTGCGGAATAAAGCACGTCTCAGAAAAGTTACATTGTCAGTGACCGACTTAACGTTATATCCCGGTTGTGTTCGCTCCCGGTTCGGTTCATCAAACCTGAAGCAGACCGTTAGCGGTTCAGCTAACAGAACATCTCGGTCAGCTGACAGTATGATACTAAAACTCTGGTCTGGAACCGGACACTAACCAGGCGTTTTCTCCACAAACAAACCGACTCGTTTCCATCAGAGACTCCTTCATGATGGTTGGTCATGTTTCACATGTGCAAGAACAAAATGAGTATTTTCTGAAAACAAAAAGCAGCCAAACGTTTTAAATTGTTTCTGCTTTTAAAAAGTTATGAATACCGGTGCAAAGTGTTTCTGCAGCGTTAAAAATGTCTGGCGTTGAATTTACTTTAAATTTCAGATTGATGCTTTTATTTTCTAACACTTGAAACAGCGTGCTGCCATGATGATGACGTGTGTCATGTTGTATGTTTTCACAGCTGAACGAGGCTCTAATGTTATAAATACTTGAGTAGAACTGAGACCCCTTTTAATGCCTGTCAGGTCTGATTTAGGAGGAAGAAGCATGGAGTCAGGAAGTTACTCACTGACTGCTAATCATGAAGGTACCAGTGATGATATGGACTGCAGTGCATTCTGGGAATGTAGAGGCTTCATTCAGAGACAGGTTGAGACTGTTGTGCACACTACTGTATGGAAGGAGGGCCCTGAAATACATGAAGCACAGATGGACACACGTCTGCTATCAGTGTGTTTGCAAAGCAGTTGTTTTGGATGTTGCAGCTAAGTGTTCAATCCCCCCCCCTCCTCCTCCCACACACACACACACACACTCTGACTTGGTGAGACTTTCAGAGCTGAACAGTTTGTAAATCCTCCTTCAGGTTCTGTCTGTCTTGTTTCTAAGGATGATGCACTGATGTCAGTCACATTTATTTTCCTTATTTTAAGGCTTGGAGGGTTGGAAACCACAATAAGGTGGAAACAGACTCGTGCTTGTGGCAAGCGGAAGGCGTGTAGTAGCAGTGGAGCTGAACAAGCTCTGGGAGTTACAGACTCTGGTAACACTGGCTGTATTTACTGTAAACCTTGAGCTGTAAGAGGAATGTTTCCCCTTCCACTGTCAACCCCCCCCCACAAAGCTCTGACCAACAGAGAGCATCCATACTTTAATCTTTGTGAGACATAAGAAGGGAGGGGCTTCAGATGGGTTTTGGGGATTGACGTTTCTAAAATCACTTCATATTCTTGACTTTGATCCAAATTTCTGTCCATTTCTTTCCGATTATACAATTTATAGGTGAGGAGCTAAATCTGTTATATTTATTGGCTGATTGTATTTATAAAAACTTTACAAAAACTACTAACAGTGATCTGGCCACAACTAATATAAAAACAATGTATCTAATAAAAGCTGCTGGAGAAAGCTGAACATGTGGAACAAATTCACACGCACTAAGGCACCATCAGTCCAGGAAATCTCTCTATTTATTGGTACTAATGAGCTTCATCCTCTCCTCATCCTCTTCCTGATCAATAAGGCTGTTAAGATACAAATTTCCTGGGAAAAAGAGATAGATGGTGTGACTCACTGAAAACAGAATCTGTTTCTTGGAACATTAGTTCCCTACACAGCCCGTAGCTGTCGAGTGTGTGTGTCCCAGCGTTCTCTGCTGTATTTGGTTGTTTTTCTCTGTTGTCTTTGCACTCACGTTGGATTACGAGTTTTGTAAAGGTGGGTTTGTCATCTTTGTTGTTCTGGACAGATAAAGTGAAAGTGACATGGAGGCCCATGTACTCGGCACTGTGTGTGTATTCTGTGTTTTCTGCTGCAGAAACTGAAAAATGCAACAGATTTGTATTTTTCTGATGAACCGTGGAGCAGTTTTTTTCAGACAGAACTCTGTCCTGTGCTGTCCACCTTGTCGTATCATGTTTTTAACCACATGGTTTCCTCTCAGGCGGCCATGGCTTTAAATCGGACACATGCCGACTGAGACGTGAAGAGGAAGATGACGACCTTCAGGACGAAGAGGAAGAGGTGGCTGTAGCCCGGCCGGTGCAGATCGTGGTGGCTGATGAGGAGGAGCACTCCTTCTCGCTGCAGGAGGCAGCTCTGGAACGGCTGCTGCTGCAGGAGGAGGTGCAGGACCTCCACGTGGTTGTTGTCTCAGTGGCTGGAGCTTTCCGTAAAGGCAAATCCTTCCTGCTGGATTTCATGCTGCGCTACATGCACAGAAAGGTACTCTGACATCAAAAACAGCGTGTTGGCACCTTAACACCAGAGAACAGGAAGCACACAGTTCATTTCTGTTGTAACTGCTGATCTTCTGTGAAGAAAAGGAGGAGTTTGCATCCTGTGAATTTACCTTTGCTCGTGTTTTGTGTGAAGTGTGGAGGAACATTCTGGAGCATTTACGTTCTAAAGAGGATTTTAGACCAGCACAATGTTGGCTCTGTGGCCGGGCCTCCAGGCACACCTGCTTGTTTCACTCTGTGTTCTTAGAGTAAGCTGTGCTTCAAACACACAAGCTGACAGTAAAACTGCAGCTCAAACAGATCCCACACACTAGTTAGGTTTTCCCCAAATCTTTGGATGCTGCTGTAAAAAGTGCAGTTAGTAAAAAGACTGAGGCTGTTGTCTGAAAATCGTCCAGACATCGAGTAGGTCAACAAAATGCTTGTGTGTTAACAGATCGGTTTAAACGAGGACAGCCATTGCATGAGCATGACTGAATGTCTCATTTCTGTCTACTTTTAATTAGCTGCTCCTCAAGCAGCCTGCAGACATCAGCTCACACACTCTGACTGGGAATGGTGTTCTACATTTGGTTCAGTGTTGACAAAACAAAAGAAAAAGCAGCACTGGACTTTTGAAACATGAGGAAATCCAGCCCTCTTCTGGCCTCTGCAGCTCAGACGAGCTTTACAGCACAAACATTATTCAGTTTAAACGACTCGCAGGAAGTTGGACTGTGTCTGAATGGGTATTTTGAGATTTCATATGCTTTTTATTTAATATTTTATGTATTTAATGTTGCAGTTTTAGTTTGCCTTTGTTCAGCTTAGTGTGAGGATGTCACACTTGAACTTTTATTTCCAAAGGTTTTGTAAAGAGGTTTTGTTGAGGTGTAACAGGGAACCTGTGGGTGAGGGGGGGTGAGAGGGGGTGAGGGGTCTGCTTGGTTTGGAGCAGGAGAGGAAGATGTCGAGTTTGTCTCTAAACTGAATCTGTTGAAGAACATGTTTATTTCATTGGCTCTTACTCATCCAGGTCTTAGTAATTCTATTGTAATATTTCAGATTTTCATTAATTTAATAGTATTTTCTTTAATATTGTCCAATTTTCAGTCCCCTAACTCATGGATTGGTGGTGAGGAGGAGCCTCTGACTGGCTTCACCTGGCGGGGGGGCTGTGAGAGAGAGACCACAGGTATCCTGGCCTGGAGCGAGGTGTTTGTGGTAGAGAAACCAGATGGCAACAAGGTTGGTTCACAGCACATATCTACCATTCTTTATAAACATGGCTGTTCCAATAATGTGCAAACGTTTACAGAAAGTGTTGCATTTGTCCACAGTGAGCTAGTTAAGTAAAATCTTTTGGCCTCTAAATGTGTTTATTTTTGTTTTAGGTTGCTGTTTTACTGATTGACACACAGGGAGCGTTCGACAGCCAGTCCACCATCAAAGACTGCGCCACACTGTTTGCTCTGAGCACCATGACCAGTTCTGTCCAGGTGACCGACAAACACATCTCACTCACTACCACAAGAATACCATCACCACTGGGGCCAGAGAAATTCAGATCACAGAATATGAACCTATTTTTTACATTTTTAAAGAATTCCTCCCACAATACATTTGTTTATTTTTTTTCTATCAAAATAATGTAGAAGTCGGAGGACCTTGTCAAATGATTTTGGATGTTTAATATTTGCATGTAAAGGTTATCCGTCTGGTCTGGAACCTCTGGGTGTCTATCAGGGTGTTTGTCACACCAGTCTGTGTTGATCTCCGTGCAGAGTCACACAGTGTGTTTCTGTATCTGTAGAGTGTGTAGACGTCTGACGTGAGTCTACTTGTGTGTTAAATGCTGATTAGTTGAAAGAACAGCAGCTAATGTTGCTGATTGTTTTTGAGTAACATGTAAAAAGTTTTGGTGATGCAGCTGTACTGATGTAATTACACAACTTCAGTTGAGTCCTTACTTACAGAAATGTTCATGGTCAACATGATGAACTCTTTTCTTTTAGGTGTTTAATCTGTCCCAAAACCTCCAAGAAGATGACCTCCAGCACCTCCAGGTTAGAAGCTCTACTTATTTTTATCAACACTTATCCATCCATTTTATCCAGGTTATTGACTATGGGTCTAGAGAGCGTATTCCAACAAATACACAAGAAATTTGGGACCACCACCCTGTTCTGTCGCTCCACAAGTCCTCAAAGTCCTCCTTCCACCACCTGATAATATTCCCTGACTACTCTTCTGGGTTTACCAGGTATGTCTGGCATCTTCTCCTTCAAGTGATCCAACTCATCACCAGATGGTGATCAGGTGATGCTCTGCGCTTCTCATTACCTGAGTGACCCAAGTCATGGTCTCTGGTCCAGTGATGCACCCAACTGCACCTGACTTTCCTCCCTGCAGGGGGTGAACTCACATGGAAGTGGCTTCCTGTAGCCTGTTCAGGATGTTGGCGCTCCGCCACCTACCAGGGCTCATACCTCAGATAGCCCCTCGCATCACGAGATACTCAAACCCCATTTAGATATTTAGTATTTAAAATGAGAAATATAGGTAAAACTGTTGGTTCTGGTTCAACACCCCCCCCCCAAAAGTATCAGTTACTAGCTGTGAATAGCGCCCTGTTCCATGTTTGTGTTTGGAGCAGGATGAACTTCTGAATTTAAACTGAACAGACAGCTACATGAATCAGAAGCAGCTGGAAGTAAAAGGATGAGGATGTTATCCAACAACAGGATACCCGGGTCCTTTGGATTCGCTACTGTTTGTTTTCATTTATTCTCTTTGTGGGAGTGATGATTGCAGAGGTCTGTCTGAGTCACATGACTAAGGGTTTCAAAAAGCCCCAGAAGGTGTGGTGGTTAAACTTCACCCTCAGTTTATTCCATACAAAGGTGTTTTGCTGTCAGATGTTTTTTTAATGCTGTAATAAATCTACAACTCGAGTGTTTTCTGAGTCACATACTGTTAAAGATATTCATTCATATGTTCCTCTACTTTTCTGGTTTGTGGTATTGATCTGGTTTTCAGTCAGTGATTGTTTTATCTCCTCAGCTCTTCACAGAATATGGACGTCTTGCCATGGAGGAGGTCTACGAGAAACCCTTTCAGGTCTGCCCTTTCATACACACGCACAATCCTGTAAATCCCAGTTAATATTATGAAGGCACAAACTTGTTAAATGAACAGATTCAACAGGAAAATTATTTAAAACATTATTAACAAGTTATTAAAAACCCTTTTAGAGCAACAATGTACCTGACTCTGAACTGTAGAAAGAGATTTATACTGGACAAATGTAATCTGTAGGTAAACAACACAAAACACAGCTGAAGTTTTGTTTACTGGTTAAAGGTTTCTGTCTTCAGGGTTTATCAGAGTTTACTCACTCACTCACTCACTCACTCACTCACTCACTCACTCACTCACTCACTCACTCACTCACTGATGAACTACACACATGTTGTAGCCACAGCTGGGACACTGACAGAGGTGAGGCTGCCAGGGACCACTAGCAAGCAGTCAGGGTAAGTGAAGTGTCTTGCCCAAGGGCACAACGGCAAAGCAATCTTTCTGAATGGAGTATGGATTCAAACCGATGACACTCCACCGCCCTACTGCCGCCCTTAAATATAATGAGATGAGGGATAAAGTCAGTGGTGTACATCAGTCTGGACATAGTTACAGTGCCTTAGGACTCATGTGGACAAATGCAGAAATTACAGAACTATGGAGAAACTTCACCGGAGCAACCAGCCTCCCTCATCCAAGAGGTCACAAAAAAAACAGAAGACTTTCTCAAGTCGTGTCAGTCGAGGCTAAAACACTCTCCATGGGGCAGTTCAAAGGCCAAAACCACCACAAATTTTGTGGTGAGACAATCGTGGAAATGTTTGGAAGGCGTGCATCCAGTTAGATCTGGTATCGAACACATCCTGCATGTCAGACAGATCATCATGTCAGCAGTCAGACATGGTGGTGGAAGTGTCATAGTCTGGGCTGCTTTGCTGCTTCAGGACCTGGATGACTTGCTGTAAATGATGAAACCATGAATTCACCTATGTTTTAGTACCAATCCATAACTAAAGTGTCGTCCCACATTGCACAATCTGCACAAGTTTTGGGATTTTAACAAACCATGAATAAACTGGTTAGTTAAGCAGCCAATAAAACCCACCAAGATTCTATTCCATTCATTCCATTCATGTCGTTCACTAAACAAGAGTACAGTTTTGTTTATCAGCTGATTTACATTTTCAAACAGTACAGCTGAATTCACAGGTCAAACATCAAATCACTGTAAATCAGTTTGAACTTCTGTCGTTTTGTTTTGAAGTTCTCGTCTAATCCTAAAACAGACTGTCCAGGAATCTCAGGATTAGATCAGTGTTTGGCTTGTTTTATTTTGTTTCTGTGTACAAAAGTTTAATTTTTCAATTTTTGATCTTCATCTCTTCTAAAATTGTTGCAAGATTTAAACTGTATCAGTTTTTAGTCTGAATAAATGCTAACCAGCTAATAAGACTGGTAGTTAAAGCTTGACTGTTGGATTCTCCTCTATTTTTATTGTCCATTTGCTTTTGAAAGAAGTTGAATTTGTTCAGGGGTAATGTGAGCTTGGATCAGAACTCAACAGGTCTCTGCTTTCAGACTCTGGTGTTCCTGATTCGAGACTGGAGTTATCCGTATGAACATCCATATGGTTTGGAAGGAGGACAGAGCTTCTTGGAGAAACGACTGCAGGTGAACTTGTGTTAGAATAAACTCTGTCTGTCTTAACCAGGTTACCTTTAATAACCATAATCATTATTTGTCCAGCATGCCTGTTTTTGTTCGGATCCAGAATCATGACTGAAAGTAACTGTAAAGCAGTTTAATCAAACCCCGTTTCTTAGACGTGATCTCATGTCTAATTGTTCAGAAATTGGAGAATTAATTTTTGCTTCCTGAAGAAGTGTTCATCACATCTGCAGCCAGATGTTGTGTGTGCTGGAACTGGGGCCTGTTTAACTGGTGTTCATGAAGGAACTGCTTCAGGACTTTAGCTGAGTCATAATATAATAAATTACACTGTTGAAGTAAACCTCAGGTTGAACTGGGACTGACTGAATATATCAGCTCCATCTGGATGTTACAACATGTTTGAGGTTAATGTAACTGAGTTATAATGTTCAAATGGTTCCTGATAGGGGACAAGAAGAACATCATAGTTTATCCCTTGACTTCCAGCTGTTGTACACACGGAGTTAAAAAGTCTGCCGGGTTGAGTGATGGTAGTAAAATCTGAATTTCAAAGTTTTTTTTAAAATTCTGAATGGAGATGGAAGGTGTCTGACATGATGAGTGAGTGTTAAGGCTGAACCATGTTGATGTTCTTTAAACATTCTTTGAGGGTTTAAGTTGAGGGTGTTTGTGTTCAGGTGAAACAGAACCAACACGAAGAGCTACAGAATGTCCGGAAACACATCCGTTCCTGCTTCTCAAACATCCGCTGCTTCCTGCTGCCACACCCTGGCCTTAGAGTGGCCACCAACCCTCACTTTGATGGCCGCCTCCGAGGTAAAACCAAACACTGCTCGGCTCAAACGCCACAAACTGTATGTAATCATGAGGTTTTAGGTTCAAGTCCCCCTTTATACGCTGGTAAACATAACTGTAGCTTAGTTCAGACACAAATAATCTCTTTACAATATAGATTTTAATTTAAAGAAACTGTACAAGATATTTTTGGATGCTGTAAACTAGATTAAAGGTGCCCTGTCACACAAATTTCATGACTTTGTGGTTATTTCTAAAGTATTAACTCGTAATCTGAAATATTTGACATCTAAAAATGTTAGGAAAAACTAATTTCCAGACTTTCAAGCTCAGAGTAATCTGACTGCTTGAAAACTAACCTTGATTCTGGCCTGTACTCATTAATATTCATTATGCTAATTTGCTGGACTCAGATTGGCTAACAGTTAGCCTAAGAGAGGAAGGCTTCCTGTATCTGTGGCTTCCTGTAGCTGCATATGTGCAACAGCGCTACGACTGTCTGAGTAACATACCTAATAAAACCTTAGGCAGTAGAGCGGGTCGTCCGGTAACCATAAGGTCACCGGTTCGAATCCCTGCTCCAGAGAAAATATCGCCTGGCCTTGGGCAAGACACTTAACCCACTTTGCCTTTTTGGTGGTGGTTGGAGGGTTAGGGCCGGTCCGGCAGCGCTGGTGTCTTGCAGCCTTGCCTCTGTCAGTGTGTCCCAGGCAGTGGCGGCTGGTGAAATATTTTTTGGGTGGGGCTGCATAAATCCAATTAAGTGACAGTCAATAAAACATTTGTAAAGATGAGTTAATGTAAACCCTGTAGAAAAAAACATTTTCAACTTCAGTTAAATATTTAACAAAGATTTTATTCAAATGTAAAATAAATAAAAAATCACTAGAGCAGATTGCTCTAGTCAGACAGTTAAATTCTGTGTATAAACATTAAATTTTGTATTTTAAGTAATATTTAATATAATATAAACATTAAATATGTTTGATCATTTTAACTGTCCAGTACTGGATAAACCTCCACAGTTGTGTCCAGTGTGTCTCAGGAAACGTCCCACTGTGCTGTAGAGACAGTTCTCCATGCAGCAGGTCACACTGACGAGATGCTGAGTGAAGACAAAACACTCCTCAATGTGCAGCAGGACGGTGTCACACACCTGGAAAACTGTTATTCAAGTTTAACAAGTTTCCCTTCTGTTCAGTTTTATTCTACCAGAAAACAAAAAGAAAACATTGTTCTTACTTCTGTTATCTGTGTGTCTCCTGGTGTCTCTTCTTTATATTTTCAGACAGATGTTTCATATCCCTCCTCACTCCTGTAACAGTCCAGAATCAGTGCCGCTTGTTTTAAACAAAATCCAAGTTAGCATAGCTACATCCAGCTAGCTCCGAGTGAAGCCTGGACTGCTTTCCTTTCTCATTTACCGGCTGTTTGATAGCAGATACTCGCGGTACTTAACGTGGTTTGGGGCGCTTCAAAAATCGCCCTTCGTGGAGTTATTTTCTCAGCGTTTATTGGCTAAATTAAGTTCTTCCGTTTGGCAATGCAGATCTGCTATTGGCTAATTCGATCTAAGAGCCCGCCTCCTGAGGGCGCTCTCTCCCAGCGCCCCAGAGCTGAACTAGAGATATGAGAAGTGAAGAAGCAGGAGAAAATCATGTTTTACAAAGCAATTTCTGTCTTTCAGAAATCCTTCATACAATATTCTCAGTATATAAATATACATATGAGTGTTTTTAACTCTAAATACATGTAATTAAAAAAAAGTATTTCTCATTCATCATGTTTTTGATAGGGAGGGCGGCGCCCTAGCGCTCTCTACAAGTACACGCCATTTATTATGCATAAAGCCAAGTTACGGGAGATTTTCGAACGGGACCAGCAGAGACGGAACCTTTACACCCCTCTGGACGGGGATTACGAGTGGGAGGAGGTGCCTGCAGATAAGACTAGGGTATTTTATCAGGAATCTGTGCAGAATGGCAGCGCCCCCCCCCCCCCCCCCCCCCCCCCCCCCCCCCCCCCCAACCAACCCGGCCGCCGAGTTAACTATAAGTTTCATGTTTATTTATTTATAAAGCGCCAGTTCATGACAAAGTCATTTCAAAGGCACTTCACAGAAAAATCAACCAATTAATAATAAAACATTTTCTATCTAAGGAACCAGCCGATTGGGCTGAATTGTTAGTTCAGCACAATCCTCCATCCTGAGCAGCACGATTGGCGACAGTGGAAAGGAACGACTCCCTTTTAACAGGAAGAAACCTCTAGCAGAACCAGAACCCGGCTCAGGATGGGCGGCCTTCTGCCTTAGCTGACTGGGGTCTGAAATCTTTATAAATCCTGAGAGTTTCTCCAAAAATAAACTAAAGCCATTTGTCTCGCAAATCTGTATTTTTCAGAATTGTGTACTGTAGAAGTCCAGCTGGAGCAGTCGCACAACAACATGGATGGTCCGTTATGTTTGCTACTGAACAGCTGAGCTAACTGTGCATGCGTGTCTCAACTGTGTGAGCTGATGAATACTAATGAATAAAATGACTGTGACATCACAATGATTGGGTTTTCGAACTTGGCTGATTCCTGCACCCTCCTCGTTTGAGTAGAAAAAAAACAAAGAGAAGTTGTTGTGCAGTTTTCACACCCAGTATGAAACCAAGAACATCTGTGGACCTAAAATAGTCAACATTAAGCTCAGAAAAACGTTTTTTGTTTTTTTTATGGCAGTGCGCCTTTAACAGTTTAAACATGGTTGTCGCTCTGCTGGTTAGTTATCGGTTAGTTCTGGTTATTATTTTTTTGTCTTTTTGCTCTAGAATTGATGGTGTTGTTCTCTCCTCTGCTGGCAGTGTTTCTGACACCTTAACAGAAGGATTTTCTGAAGAAAACAAACTTCCACTTTGGTATTTCTGACCCGTTGACTATTATTTTGTCAGATATTGATGAGGAGTTTAAGAAGGAGCTGGTGAACCTCGTCCCAATCCTGCTTTCTCCTGAAAACCTGGTGGAAAAGGAGATCGGAGGAGGAAAAATCACCTGCAGAGACTTGGTGCACTACTTCAAAGTGAGTTTATGTTTAGGCTTTAGTTGTAATAATGACAGTTTTTAAACTGCTGCATGACTGCAACTTGAAAACTTGATATCAGTCCGGTGGGAAAAAAAAAACCTCAAAACATAGTAAATGAATCAGGAGCAGAAAACTGAAGAGGAATTAAAATGTTCAGGGTTTTTTCCTCTTATTAACTTTATTCAGTATTTAGATGTACAACCAACACTAACTTCATCTTACTGAGATTTCTAATGTTTTCAGGCCTATATGAAGATCTACCAAGGAGAAGAACTTCCTCACCCCAAGTCAATGCTGCAGGTCGGTTCAGTTCACTCACATCTAACTGAGCGGTTTGAGTTCCCAAAAAACTCAGAGCTGCTCTTCATCAAGTAGCTCAGTCCATCCATCAGGTGGACCCACATGAAGTTCTCTAGATGTTATGGAGACTACCAAGTCGTCCTGCAAAGGAAAACCAAATCTTACTCCAGATAGTTCCTACAGATCTTTCCTGAACCTGGAGGGAGAGACAACAGGACAGGTGTTAGACTGGGTTCATGTTTGTCCATGTTGTCCACACCAGCCTCAGGCCTGTGTGTGATAACGTTTGTGTGGACAGGAACCTGTCAGCTGTGACTCTGTTTGATTGGATGGTGTGGAATGTGAAGTGTGATGAGGTCACATGTTGGGTTCCTGCTGCTGGACCGTGCAGGACTTGTTTATCTACCGACCCATCGTGTGCCGTTAGTAGAGTTGAGTTTCAGTAAAAACTGAAAGTTTTCAACCTGCTCGGACTTCCTGTCTCGTTGTCTCTCTACTTTCTGTTGGGGAGGTTCAATGTTTCTCCTGCTGTGAGCAGAAAGCTTTCAGTAAACTGGATCAGCTGCTGTCACCACACGTGTAGAAGAAGTACCGAGGGGTGGTGGTGATGGAGCTGTGACCTCATGTTGGTTTCTGTTAGAGTTGGTGTTACTCAGCTGGCAGTCGGGCAGCACCTCACACTTTACCAGGTTTGTTACAACCCGTCTAGACGAGGCCAGACCATAAACATGAGGGAGTGGGATCCATCCTCAGCTGACCTCAAGCAACCACACATGAGTTTTCACTTTTTCAAAAAGAAAGAATTTATTTACAGTTCAAACTAAAAGACTTATTTTTAATTATACTTGACGAAAAAGGAGTTGGATAAACTTCAGGGTGAACGAAGCCCTAAAACAACAAACAAAAAGAACTATCTGGGGATAAATTAATCTTACCTGCTGAAAACAAATACAATGATAATTACTTACCTCCCTAATTAAAGAAACGCAGGAGAAAACTGGGTCAAAACAAAAGGCAGTTCACTCCTACAAAAACTCCTTGGTTTTACTTTTAAACTATTCCAAGGTCTCACAAGCTGCACAGATAAGGGTGTGGCTGGTTGGTGTGAGCCGGGGGGTTGGACCCGTCCGATATCTGCGGCAGCCTCCATATACACCTGTCACCTCTTGACCAGGAGCCAATCAGCAGACGCCAGCATCCAGGGATGGCCAATTGTGGGCGGGCACCTGCACACTAAAATTACACGTCAAAAAACCCACCGTACAGCTGGTCATTACGATCAGTCGTAACAAGGTTCCACAGACCACGTGAGTGTGTTGAGCAGTGATGGTTGAAGAGTTTATGAAAAGATCTGGATCTCCACTCCATCATGTTTGTATGAATCTTTCAGGTAACTTCCTGTGGTTTGCTGCTCTCATCTTACGCTTTAGTTTTGATTTTTTCACCAGCATCATGGTAGTTTGTCTGACATCTGTCAGTCACTGCAGAACGTGTTTCATTTGTTCAGATTCTTTTGTTGCTTCAGTCATTTACATCATTTTAAAAATGTTAATGTTTGATTTGTCACCAAGGCAACAGCAGAAGCAAACAACCTTGCAGCTGTAGCAGGAGCCAAAGACTTGTACAATAAGGACATGGAGCAGGTAATGAGCATCTCTCACCCCAGCTCCAGGTGTAGTGTCCTCCCGTCCTCGTTGACGTGTCTGTACCTGGTTTCAGATCTGCGGCGGAGACAAACCTTACATTTCTCCTGCGGAACTGGAGCGCCGTCACTCAGAGCTGCGGCAGTCATCAGTGCGGCATTTCTGCTCCGTGAAGAAGATGGGAGGCGAGGACTTCTGCAGGCGCTACCAGGAGCAGCTGGAGGCGGAGCTTGATGAGGCCTACGCGAACTTCAGCAAGCACAATGATGGCAAGAACATATTCTACGCAGCACGAACGCCCGCGACGCTGTTCGCCGTCATGTTCGTCATGTACGTGGTGTCGTTGGTTACCGGCTTCGTGGGCATCAGCTCCGTGGCCATGCTGTGCAACCTGGTGATGGGCGTGGCTCTAACGGCGCTCTGCATCTGGGCTTATGTCAAATACTCTGGGGAGTTCCGTGAAGTTGGAGGAGTTATTGACAAGGTGGCGGAAACCCTCTGGGAACAGGTGAGAACTCCAGTTGTACAGCGGAACGTGTTTTCATTGTTCCTTGAAGTAAATCCAGGTTCTGCAGCGCCCCTGTTCTTACTGAGAACCGATCACACTCTGAATATTAACAGATTTAAAACAAAAAAATATGATAGAAGGACCCATGTTGTTCTGGATGGAACTGAAACTGTTAACATTCATTATTTATTCATCTTTTTTTATCCTGTTTTCTTAATGCTGTCAGAGGACTCCCAGAAAGGTGAGCACAGATCAAAGTCCAGCTATTTTAACCTGGTAGAACTGGTTCTGTTCTAGAACTTTGATGCCAGTACTTCATGATCAGCATGTTTAACCTCATCTTCCTGCTTATTGGTTTGATACATGTTGTGTTAGAACTGCCAGGTATCCCCCCCCCCAGTTGAACGCTGTGGAAGGTGTTTAGCTGTAGTAACCCGATGTTTTATCCTCAGAAGTGACCTCAGCTGTTCACACACTGAGCCACCGTCTTGTTGTCCTCCACCACTTCGCTGCTCTGAACCACTTCTTCTGTTCTTCCTCCAGATTTTCTCCAAACTCTTCGAGGTGGCTCGGAGTCGAGTCCCTTTGGGAACCCTGATTCCAGCACCGCGGCCTCGGCTCGCTTCAAACAACAATGTCAAGAAGAAAAACTAGCCGGCTGCCTCGGCCTCGTCACCTTTATTCTCTCACCTTCTGTTTGCTTTTAAGACACTGAGTTCTTGTTTGGACTGTAGATGACGGTTCCTAACGGAGGCAGCTCTTGGTTTCAGGACTCGCTGCAGATCTGGACAAAACCGTTTGATGTATTGAATCATTTTCCACTGAGCGGGGTCCGGGTATTTATTGGTAGGAGGGGCCATTAGACTGTCACTGTCCTCTCAGGTGTGTGTTGATCTGTCGGATGACGTCTTCACGTTGATTCCCGTGTATGTGAACGTATAAATTAAGAGCATGGCCACTGACCCTCCTCCCTTGGCTTATCTTCATCAGTTGGTTTCAGTTGCTGGACAGCGTTGAGAGAAGTCACCAAAGTTTACAGCTTTACTCATCAGGACTCTCCGACTCGGCTGAAGCGTGGTGTTTGCTGTCTAACCCAAACATCGTCATCAAAATGCCAAACAAAGAATCAGACCAAAACCAGGAACCACAGACTGGCTTTTCACTTCATTCCTAAAAATGAAGACCAAATGCTTCCGGCTCTGTCCCGGTAGTTCTGTTTGTCCCGATGAGCCCTGCTCACGTTCAGCTGATCAATCACACTACTTTTGAATTTAGACTTCCAGATGTGTGTCCTGTTTTATTTCAGTAAGTATGGAGGGTCTAATCATTTAGCACTTTAACTGCACCGTTACTGCTGATAGTGACTAAATGTGTAACTGTTTATATTCATGTTTCCTTTTCTCCTCGCGCTTCTCCCTCGTCACACGTAACCAGAGGATGGACACATTGAGGGTTCTTGGTTTCCTTTCAGTGTAAAACACCCACATGTGTGCGCTTTATGTGAAATGTCACACTTTGTTTGAAGACTTCTGCTCACCTTTTCCATTGTTTTATCTCCTCGTCTGTATCTGTTGGGCTTTACCTCAGACTATGTTCAGCTCAGAACAGGTAATGGGTTTGTTTTAGAACAATTCGAACATTCGGGTGGAATTTGACTGATGTTTTTGGACACAGAAGGGGAAATGCTTGAGTATCAGATCGAGTTTCTTCATCTTTCTGCTGTGATTTCACCCGATTCCTGAGCTGCTGAGAAGCAGAACGTTTAGTTTCACTCTTCATCAGGTTGATAATGTAACGTTTAAAGTGTCGGGTCCTGATCTGCCTGCTGGGATTTCAGAGAACCACGTGCTTTTGTTTTTTCAGTGGAGACGAGGAACGATTTGTAATCCTGCTTTTTAACTCGTGTTCCTCGGTTTGTCTCCTCATTTTAAAAACACCTGAAGCCGTCTAGTTAAAACACGACAAGTATTAAATGACATTTTGTGTTTTCAGTAGTTGCCTCATCCAGACGAACCCTTTAAGCTGGGGTCAGTGTTTCCACTATAAAAAGCCAAATGTTCATACCAGACATCAGTGTCTGTCTGTGTGAACTTCAGCACAGCCTCATCTTCATCTGATCAGATTAGTGTTATCATTCCATCTGCATCATCACCACTCTGTGCTCTTTGTTTTTCTAGGTTTTTATTTGTACAGTCCTCCACTCATAGGGCATGTGTGTGAAATCTATACATATATAAATATCAACTTTTCTAGACCTTTTTGTAGCTGGAGGAACAGCGACTGGGTGGCAGACCAGGTAAAACTCACTGGATGTTCAGAGAATGCTTTTGTGATGTTTGTGGATATGTTGAAGAAATTCCTTTTTTACATATATATTTGTAGATTTGATCTTACATGAGCACTGCTGTTCCACTTCCTGCTGGAAAAGAATGTTTATAATCCGTTTTTTGGTTTTGTCTTTTTGCCTGTTGCATTTTAAATTGATTTTCTTTTATTTATTTTTCTGTATAATATTAAACTGAGCTATAAACACACTTGGGTGTTTCTTCTTTCTGGGTTGGAGACATTGTTGTCATTTCAGCAGTATATTTCATCAGCAGACAGCAGAGATGAGGATCACATTAAACTGATTTTCACGTCAGTGATCGACATCAAATGTAAGTTATTGTCACAGTGAAGCTCAGATGTCAGAGTGTCATTGAATGCAGCACCTTCCTCTCTAGGAGCATGTAGTTTAACTTCTAATTCTACTTTTGAGATGAATATTGACGCCTATAAAATATAGTAATGATCCAGGTTAATTAGTATTCTGCAGAACGTTATACAAGCTAATCCAATGATAAAATGGGCATAGCTTACTTTTTGCTCAGAACATTTTTTTTTTAAAGTACAATGCAAATACAGCTGATCTTAAATACTGAATAAACACTGACAGGTTTTAATTGTACCTTTTGTTCTTTATCAGTCTAACTTTGCACTGTAGGGGGTTTAAACTTCCTAATATTGATTAAAAGCACATTCAGCTGTTCACTCAATAACATTTTTATTAATCAAACATGATTAATACAAAAAGTAGCACTGGCATTGTGCTTTTACAGATTTTATTTCATATGGGTTTGTGGTAGCCACTTAAATTATGATGAACACTAGAACTAGAATCTTTTTTAAGGCTATGACACATTTACACGTGTTATCCTTTTCCAAATCTGTGCCCCCATGTGGCCCCCCAACAAAGATTTTTTAGACATCTCGGGACTGGCCCACAATCGGCCCTGAATTGCGTTCATGCGGTTAAAAGTGTCTCATCAGACCCTTTCTGGATGATCCCAGATTTGAAACATTTTTCACAGATTTTTATTTCAGGTTGAAGAACTGAGTGTTTAACCAAGATGAGACACTGCTGGACTGAGCTGAGCTGAATTTTCAGTAAATCTGTGTGATTCTTCAGAAAGAACATGAAGACCTGGAGAAACCTGCAGCTTCATTAGCTCTGCTTTGTGCCAGGATGGAGCCCGGATGGTTCTAGACTGGATTTGCTGGAAAGTCTGAACCAAAAGAAGAAAAAGCAGTAGTTCATTGGGAGTTCTGTTGAGCTAGCAGCTGTTTAGGCACATCCTGCAACATCTGCCATGTTGGTGCTCCTTCACTGAAGGACTCAGTGTAAAGTTTAAATTTTAAACCCTTTTGTGAATAAAAAACCTTAGAGGAGGGATGTGGTCTTTATCAGTCACGTGAGACAGGATCATTCTAGTCCTTTTCTATAAACATGAACATTTTTTCTGGTCATGTGTATTCACACAATTCTGGAGGAATTCATTGTTTGGATGCATCAAATACGAAAGGAAACATCAAACTAATTATGTGATTAATCTGTTCTTGCTTGTAGTCAAATGTTATATTCATAAATGCAAAGTACTGAAAACTCAACCTTTAATATTTATTCTTAAAAAGAAACTGAAGGTCTACATGAACACTTTATCTTCATCACAAAACCTTAAAGCTGGTAAAACTTGGAAAAATTCTCAGACTTTAACATCTTGCTGGCTTTAATATGACACGGTGAACTATATTTATGTACGCAATATTTATTTATTTAGTTTCTTTTCTGGTAAAACCCCTGGCAAATTTTATTTTATCATTATATTTTATCTGGTGTATTTCTTTTTTCCTGTTAATTTCCTTTTATCTGCAGTTTTTTCCATATAATGTAACAAACTTCTAATAAAACTTTTTTTAGGGAAACTAACACATGGAGTGAGTCTGGACTTCATCGAACCAGATGATGGCAGCAGCTGAGGTTCAGCAGGAAACACGACTTGAACCCTGCTGTGGACCTGAACTTCGTCTTTTTTGGTTTTGGAGAGTCCACTTCAAACAGATGGAACCAATTGGACGGAGTCAAACATTCACAAAGTCTTTAGAAATCAAATCTGAGTTTGTTTTGTATCATCTAACAGCTGGAAGGGAACGTTCTGCTACCAGTAGAACCCTCGGTCACTTAGAACCTGCTTTAAACAGCTTTTCTAAGCATGATCCAAATATCCAGCTGAGGATGCTGGGATATGTGTATGTGATGACGCTGATGAAGAGGATGACGAGGGGGAGGAGCTCTGACGTCATTGTCATCATCTCCGCAGTGCTGCTGTTTGACCTGATAAACAGCTGGAAGCTGTAAGGCGGAATTAGACTTTTTCACTCCTTCTATCTCCTCCTCCTCTTCTCTCCTCTTCCTTTCTGTCCTTCGCCCGGTTCCCTGCCGTTGTCCCCGGGCGGCAGCGGCAGCCACCCCCGGGCTCTCCCGTGGCCGCCGCCCCGGCCTCCCCCTCCCTCCAGCCGGCGGAGCCTTCCAGCTGATCGCCGCCCTGATGGCCTGGATCCGAGGAGCGATGGTTTAGATCGGCCGGTGGAGGAGATGCTTCTCCCGGCCTGAAGAGAGCAGGATGTCTAGCAGGATGCCCCTGACCCCGGTGAGCGAGTCCGAGCAGGTGAGTCATTATTAAGTTAATTATTAAGTTATAAATTCAGTTCTGTCCCTTAATGAAGAAATGTCACCACATGCAAATGGTTCGCTGTTATTCACTGTTGTTTGGACTTTATCAGAAGGTTTTCATCCGGGACATTAGAGCTGCTAACAGACTGTTCAGCTCATTAAATCACACACAGTCACACAGAGCTACAGTTTCATGTAAGTTCTGAGTCACATCTCTCCAGACTCTATAGGAAGGTTTTACGATCGGACTCTTCTGGACTGAGTCCAGTACCAGAGCATTTTAAAAGGTTTTTGGCTGAACTTTGACCTATAAAAAAATTCCTCCGTAAAAAGTAGTTTTAATACATAAACGGTGTCTGAACAAATTTTAAATTGGGTTTTTATCATCAGTCTGATATAAAAATGCACTGAAATGAAAATCAGTTTGAAAAACAGTCAAAATGTAAAGAAAAATGACAAAGAGCCTTCACAAAGTCTGAAGAACTCCACGTCACCAACAGAAATCACATACAGTCACATTCCTGTTTCTAGAGACAGTTTAACATCTGATTTGATTACAGATAATTTCATGGTCTTTAGATGAACCTGGTGGTCCGACAGACCGGACTCGAAGTGGGTCAGCTAATAAGGTCTTTCAAAAGTTCCTCCAGACCAACATTCAGCTTCATGTGCCTTTTGTTTGCTTCATGCATCAGAAAAAAATAAACCAGAATCCAGCACTTAGTGTTTTGTACTGGATGTTTACAGAAAGCGAGACCTTGTTAGTTGAGTCTGAGCAGCGTTTGGGTCATTGTTCCGTCTGTCTGTCCTGCAGCAGCCTCATCTGGCTCCTCCTGTCTGTTTACTATTGATTTCTCTGTAAATACACCTCAGGATGCGCTCTGAGGGCAGCAGCCTGCGTCCGTCTAACTCCAACATGTTAAAACCACTTCTCAGAACCAAACAGGTTTCAGGTCTTAGTTCTTGAGCCTCTGTGACTCCATTTCTATGTAAAACTGGTCACTTTATAAGCATTTGCTTTTCTATAATATGTTGCTGGAATCTTTTTTTCCTCCATACAAAGAGACTCAAACTGATATTTCTCTGTTCCATGTGTTCAGAAGGGTTTAGGAAGGAGGGGACATCGGGACTTCCAGAAGACGGGCCTGGAGTTCTGCACCAGCACGGCCCGCCACATTTCCTCTTTTTTTTTTCACTTTTCTTCTTCACGTCATTCACACATTGTTATAGGTTAAAGTTTGCTGCAGTTCTGGATGGAAACAAGCATTCATGAAGAATCTGATTAGAATTAGCATGTGAGTCTGAACTGTCAACCAGGAACACGCGTGAACTCAGCTGTCTGATGCTCTGTAACCAGCACACACACATTCCTCTGATACACACCTGCTGTCTGGGTTATCTTGATAACACACTGGTCTATGATGGGAGTCACTATCAATAGGAAAATAGGAAATCCTTTCAGCATTGGGGACCTGGAACTTTCCGCCACCCTGTAAAACGGTTTCTGGTGGATCTTCAGTGTTTCCTGTATCTTCTTTGTTAGAAAAGGAAAACACTGTTTGAGGTCAGGAGTCCGTCCGTCCATCCGTCCTCCCTCCCTCTAAACCTGCTTCTTCCTGTTCAGTGTTGCAGGGAGCTGGTGTCTGTCTCCAGTGGTCATTGGGTAAGAGGCAGTTACACCTGGACAGGTTGCCAGTTCATCACAGGACAAACAACTATTTACACACACTCACACAATTTAGAGTCACCAGTTAACCTCACAGATATTTACCTCCACCAAGGAGGTCATGTTTTCACCTGGGTTTGGTTGATTTTGATGACATTTTCAGGAAAGGTCAGAAATGACCCAAGCAACAATCGATTCGATTTTGGGGTGAGCCAGGAATTTTTTTAAGGATATGGACATAGTATTTTCTACAATATGTCCACTTGGTGTCTCTGAGTGCTTTTCTAGTTTTGGACTGTGGAAGGAAAGAGGAGTCCCTGGAGAAAACCCACACATGCACGGGGAGAACATGCAAACTCCATGCAGAAAGGTCAGATTTGAACCTGGGACCTTTTCACTGCAAGGCAACAACAACTACCAACTGTACCACCGTCCAACTGAGGACAGTGTGTGACATAACTGAAATTTGATTTAGAAACAAAGGACTGGCCCCTGGTGGAGGACTTTTCTTCCAGTTTCAAGCATCATCATTGTGCTACAGTTCAGCTAAAGAGAACCAGAGGAGATTCCTGTTGGTATATCATTCTGTATCTGATATTCCTTTGGATTCTCATTGTTCTCTTGTTTTATAACTTGCATCATGGCTGTAGCCCTGCTTTTTTAAAATATGAATTTAAACACCGAAGAAAAAAAAACCTATTGCCACGTTGAAATAAAGAAAGTATCTGTGCTGTAGGAAGTTGTGGCTTCAACTCTGAACAGCAGAAGAAGGCAGAGATGTGGCGTCACCTTAGTACAGAAGTCCAATGTTTGAATCTGATTCCTTATAATTAGGTCAGATATCATCTGACCGTCCAGCCATCCATCAGCGGGGGACACCCTGGACAGGTCCACCAGTTCATTGCATGGCACAGATATAATCCATCTATGGAAAAAGTCTTTTTTGTTACCATGGATCCACTCTGAGCTCCATCCCTCCATCTTCTTCACCCACATGTTCCTTTTCAGGGTGGCAGGGAGCTGATGTCTATCTCCAGCAGTCACTGGGCAAGAGGTGGGGACACCTGGGTAACCCTAACCCCTCCACCTGGCGCAGAAGCTCATTTCCAACATGGAGACGGCAGTTCAGCCTTCTCTGGTTAAGGACCATACGCTCAGATCAGAGATGCTGAACTTCCTCCCAGCTGCTTTACACTCATCTATAAACTGTTCCAGTCCCTTCTGGAGGTCCCACCTCACACCAAGACCATGATAAAATCTGGAGCCCCACCAAAAGTGGAGCGTCTCCAGCCCTTGGCTGCTTGATTCATTTAGCCAATAAAAGTTAGGAAAAAAAAAATCAGTGATAAAAGTCGAGCTCAGTGAAGCTCGGCACTTCCTGGAAACGAGAACCAGACTGGTTGTACAGGGACTGAATGACCCTTAGGGATGGGGTCTGATCCCTCATGACCTCCTCCGGGCATGAAACACCATTTAAACACTGTTTGGCTCTGGATTCACGCGTTGTCTTTTGGTTGAACCAACATCACAAAACAAATCAACCTCCTAATGATCATCTGCTTCCTTTGGTTTTCCATCTCGTGTTTTACTGTGAGGAGTTTTTACAAACACATTAAAAATTATTCTGTAGTTTGTTTGAGCACAGCTTGTTTTTAGAAACTTGATATGTGGATGAGGTTTGTGTTCCATGCTTGTTAATGATATCTGTCCCCAGAAAGACGTTATTACCAGGTGATTCACCAGAACTTTAGAATAACCCATGAAAAACAAAAATAACCTAACATCTGCATGAAGAGGCTGTGTGTTTGGAGAGAAGTTTGGAATTAGCCTGTTCAGCTGGAAGGTTTTAAAGATAATCCATATTATACAGCTGTGTGCTACTGCTGCACATCTGGACAGGTGCGCTGAGAAACAGCTGCTTCTCCTGGTTTTTCTGCCAAAGGTTTGAGCCAGTGTTGAGTTCCAGGATGTTAAACAGGAAGATTTTATTTTTTATTTGTGCATTAATGGATAATACATCAAATTCTACAGGGTTGATTTAACTCTACTGGAGTTAAATTTAACACTTTCAGAGTTTCTATATGAGTCCACACCACAAAGTGTTAAAACAACACTTTTAAAAGTGTTGGGCATTTAACACTGAGATGGAGTTTCTTTTAACTCTGTCTGTAGTTAAAATTTAACACTTATAAACTCTGATCAGTGTTGATTGTTTTAACACTTGACCATAGAAGTTATCGCTATAAGTGCTGCCTGTTTAACTCCAGATAGAGTTAAACAAAACTTTTGAAACAGACAACATTGTCATTGATCTTCTACATATGAAAGTGTCTGATATAAACGTATGTGAACCAAGTTCAGAGCTGAGATGTGAGAGCCAGGCCTCTACTGCAGATAAGAGAAGCAGGTGAAGACCCTCTTCACAACTTATGCTCAGAGAAGCACAAAGTCCGAGCACAATGTATAAATGTACAAATGTAGCTGATCAATCAATGTACAAAAACCCGAATTAGCAGGAAGTTTATGTTGAAGATGTTGCTGATTGGGCCAGTTTAAATACATGTTTGATGTTGTACAACAGATATTGTTGTTTGAATTAAGTTAGACCAAAATAAAAAAATATATGAAAAGTGTGATTAACAAAAGGTCTGGAAAAAACTTTAAGAGAAAAAGTAATTGAATTAGAAATTAATCCACCATAAAAAACAAACAGCAAAAAATATTTTTAAAAATGTAACAATTCACAGGATTTATAAAATATCTGCAGATAAAAAAAAAATGTAAAAACACAAAACCTTTTTGGAGGGTGATAAATTGGTAATTCGATCACATGTGAAGGATTTGTTCACTAACGAGCCCACATGGACAGACAATGATCCAAAACCTTTATTAGAGTGAAAACCGGATGTCTCTGAGAACAAACAGCAGCTGTGCAACTTCCTGTGACTCACAGCAACATCACATCTTAATAACCACACTGATGTATATCCCTTCCCAGACCAAGTCTTCAGACAGCCTCCCGGAGCCACCAGCCCCTCCCACCAAATCCTCAAGCCATCACAGTCTGCCACCATCCCGCAGCGCCGTGGCGACCACCACAGGCGAACAGCCACATGTCGGCAACTACCGACTGCTGAAGACCATCGGCAAGGGCAACTTTGCCAAAGTCAAACTGGCCCGTCACATCCTGACAGGACAAGAGGTGAGAACACAGTGCAGAGCTGATTTTACTTGGATCCAAGAGGTTCTTTAACACGGGACCGAAGGTTCCTGTTGAATAAGCAGAGGAACAACAAGGTTTTTACACGACAGAAACTGTTTCATACACGCTGACAAACATATGTATAATGGTTTCTCCAAAAGAAGGAACTGCTCTATCAGCAGCAAGGTGATGAGGTGCTTCCAGGATATATGTTAACACCTGAGGAGCTTCTCACCTGAAGCAGTGGAGCTTCAACTGAGTTAAGTGAGGCTGTAACAAGATGGAAGAAGCTACTGAGAGGAAGAGCTGAAGTCTTTAAGGTGTTCAGTTTGTTAAACTCTGGTTCATTGTTCATCTTGGTGCTGTTTGTTTGTGACACGTTAAGGTGTGGACCCAAACATCTGTACGGAGACCCGTTAGAGCAGGTGCTTCCAGATGAACTGCAGAGTGGCCCATTTGAGCCAAACGTGTAGCCAGGCATGCTTTATGTTCTGCTTTATGATTCTGCTGTTTCCCGATGGCATCAGTTTACCAGTTTTTAAAAATCAGATGTAAAAAAACAACTAAAAATCAGTCCAATTAAGAAACAAGATGTGGTTCCCATCTGTGTTATGCTGTAGCTTGTTTATATACACATATAAGAGTGCAGGACACACACAAGTTGGACTTTTCTAATAACAGTTGAGGTAAAGTGAATTCAAACATAACAGGGTCAATTGAGAACTTCCAGCTTATTTCTTTATTTTTCCATACACTGTGTGCACAATTATTAGGCAAGTGAGTATTTTGACCATATCATCATTTTTTCCATAATTTCTAACTCCAAGCTGTAAAAACCTAAATTCTTATTGGATTTAATGCATATCAAGTGATGTGTATTTGTGTAACGAGGGAGAGTGTGGCCTAAAGAGATTAACAACCAATATCAAGGTGTGCCTAATTATTAGGCAGATTCTTCTCCTCAGGAAAAATGGGCCAAAAAAGAGATTTAACAGGCTCTGAAAAAGGTAAAAGTTGTAAAAAGTCTTTCACAGGGATGCTGCACTCTTGAAATATCTAAGATATTGGGGCGTGATCATAGAACCATCAAAAGTTTTGTAGCAAATAGTCAACAGGGGCGCAAGAAACGTGTCGAGAAGAAAAGACGCAAACTAACCGCCAAAAATTTGAGAAGAATCAAACTTGAAGGTACCAGGAACTCATTATCCTCCAGTGCTGCCATATTTCACAACTGCAACCTACCTGGAGTGTGAAGAAGTACGAGGTGTTCAGTTCTCAGAGACATGGCCGAGGTAAGAAAGGCTGAAACCCGACCACCTCTGAACAAGACACATAAGTTGAAACGTCAAGAATGGGCCAAGAAATATCTGAAGACTGATTTTTCAAAGGTTTTGTGGACTGATGAGATGAGAGTGACTCTTGATGGACCAGACGGGCCCGTGGTTGGATCAGTAATGGACACAGAGCTCCGCTACGACTCAGACGCCAGCAGGGTGGAGGTGGCGTACTGGTATGGGCAGGTATTATTAAAGATGAGCTAGTTGGACCTTTTTGGGTTGAAAATGAGCTCAAAATCAACTCTCAGACCTCCTGCAAATATTTAGAAAACACTTTCTTCAAGTAGTGGTACAGTTAGAAGTCTGCATCTTTCAAGAAGACTTTGATTTTCATGCAAGACAATGTCCATTACACTGCATGGCTGGCCAGTAAAGGCCTTAAAGATGAAGAACTAATGATATGGCCTCCCTCTTCACCTGACTTCAACCCTATTGAGAACTTTTGGGTCCTTATTAAGCAGGACGTTTACAGTCAAGGTAAACAGTACACCTGTGTGAACAGTGTCCAGGACGCTGTGGTTGCAGCAGCACAAAAGGTTGATTCTGAGCTGATCAAGAAACTGACTGAGTCTGTGAATGGAAGGCTTGTGACTGTTATGGGAAAGAAGGGTGGTTATGTTGGTCACTGAGGTTTTCTTTTAAAAATTTCAGAAATGTTTATTTGTAAATTATGAGTTTGTTTATTATTCTCACTTTAACAGGTGAAATAAACAAGTGAGATGGGAAAAATCTTTGTTTGCATAATAATTCTGCCCACTAATAGTTGCATAATTCTGGTGTATATGTAGATATTCTCTTAAGAAAGCCAAAACTTAATTTTTTTCCACTTAAATGTTCAGGTTTGAGGGTTTGTTAACATTTAGGATTGACCAAGAGCACTGTAGTTGTACAATAACAAAATGTATCCTTGAAAATACAACTTGCCTAATAATTCTGCACATGGTGTATTTGAATGAATGTTTATACTTTCCATTTTCTGATAAAATATTAACCCAGCAGGATTAAATGGGCCCTAAACTGTGACATCATCTGGAGGCAGCAGCTGAGGCTTCAATTATTTACACTGCAGACGTCAGCAGCGTGAAGCCGATTGGCTGAGAGATCCAACACAGAGAATATGGGATGTTTCCTATTCCAGCACTTATTTTAGGGAATAGTTGCTCAGAGATGTGAAAAGCATCCAATCAGCTACTGTGCTTTGCTCTGAAGATGTCAGACTGTAGTTGGTCTGAGAAAAGAAACAGAGCAATCGAGATGGAAGAGGGAGAAGCACCTGAGAAGATCCAGAAGAAAGAAACAGAGCAGGAAAAGTGCAACAACAAGGTCGAGACACCAAAGAGACCAGAAGTGGTTCCTTTATATTTCTCTTTGATGTCATCAATCACCTTTAAAGTGGTTTCTGATCTCCAACCAGAATAAAACTGATGCTTCCTGCTGACTGAATAAAGATTAAAACAGAATAAAAACAAAATTAAATGAATAAAACCTTTTGAGAAACATTCTGACAGAAACTAAGTTAATTAGAATATACCAAGACCAAGAAAGTGAACCATCAAACATCATGATGAAAACTCCATAAGTTTCTGTAAAAGTGACAATAACTTGACCTCATATTTATTTTACAGGTTGCTGTAAAGATTATCGACAAAACTCAGCTGAACCCCACCAGCTTGCAGAAGGTAGGATCAGAAGATTTGAGCTCAGTCATGTCAAATAAAATCAGGAAAATCAGCTGTTGGTTTTTATAGTTTCATAAATTGCATATTATGAGCTTTTTTATTTTGCACATTAGTGTGTGTCTGGAAAAGATAAACACTGAAAATCAAATTTCAGAATATCCTTTACATGAAAAACATTGAGATCTGTGAGGAGCAAAGAGAAGCAGTCGGTGTAACTCACTCATTTTAAAAACAGAGTCTCTCTGATGTCAGTAAAGAAGCCATTTACTCTGATTTACGATCCACTTTGTTGACTCAAGTTGTTTCTGCAGCTCTTCCGAGAAGTCAGTGTGATGAAGATCCTGAATCATCCAAACATTGGTGAGTCTCCTCCTTCAAAAACAAGTTCCGGGTCTCATCCTGTCAAAGCATCCACACGTTAGTGAAGAGCAGCAGCGCTCCGTGTTTAACCTCCGTAACTAACAGCAGCTCACAAGGAGCCTGTTCTGTTTCTGGTTATCTCATCTGAAGACGATGTTTAGGGTTTCACTATAGTGCTCAGTATTTTACAGAAGTTAGCACTTGTTAAAGCTCAGTATTTATTAGCAGGACTCAATATTTTGCAGCAGTGTTAGGCTGCTTTCCGTTCACCATCTAACAGTAAAATGTTTTTTGTTGGATCTTTCAGTGAAGCTGTTTGAGGTGATTGAAACGGAGAAGACTCTGTACCTGGTGATGGAGTACGCCAGTGGAGGTAAGAGATGTGAGTAGCAGTTCTAAAATCCTCCCACACTTAACAGTGATCCTTTGAATCTTCTCCTTGTCTCAGGTGAGTTGTTTGACTACCTGGTAGCTCATGGTCGGATGAAAGAGAAGGAGGCCCGAGCCAAGTTCCGGCAGGTGAGATCAGTGCCTGACTTCTGTACTGTAACCCTCCTCCTTAAGAGCACAATCAGAAAGATTCTTCTCTTTCTGAAGAGGTTGAGTAAATGTTACTGTGTGCTGCACTCAGATCTTTTATTAAAGATCAAATGTTGGAGCATGAAAATATGTTATTTTTTTCAAACCAAGCGTCCTAGACCAGTTGGGTTGTGTTACTACACACGAAGCGCACCATTGGAGGAGGATGATGACTGATCACAAATCAACTACAAACCCTGATACCTTGAAAAAAACCATAAAAGCTTAAAGATGAAAAACCTGCATTCACCAAATTCTGCAGTAGTCCTAAACACTGAACCAAATGTGCTTTGGAACTAACCCTTAACCCAAACCCTATTAAAAAACAAATATAATTTGATTCTAAAGCAGAGAAAATACACAACATGTCTGCAGATGCTAATCTGTGTGCCAAAACTCAGGTAGTGTCAGGTTTCGCTGTGTGGTTTTAATGCTGTACCCAGGTGCAGTGAGTGTGGAAAACTAAAAGGTTTTAAGGATAACAGAAGGTTTTAATAAAGAAAGTAAAATGCTAACGTGGCAGCAAAACAAACTTACATAATGATGAGTGGAAGAGGCAGTGAGTCCAAACAGAGATAATCAGTGCGAGACAAGAAGAGAAGCTAAGACTAAGGTAAATGACTGTGACTAGAACCCGGACTAAGACAACTGACTAGGAAAAAAAACAAGACTAAGAACAAACCGACAACGGACTGACAAAAACTGGCTGCTTAAATAGCCAACAAACTAATTACAGAAACAAGAAACACCTGAACGGAAAAACACTAGACTAAAGACAAGACAAGAAACTGACAAGACACTGAATGACACATAAGGAGAACAGGAAGTACCCACATAACCAAAATAAAAACACAACAGGAAATCAGTACAAAAGAAAATAAAAGCTGAACCTAAAGACCAGGCTTATATAACACCACAGGACTGTATACATAACATAAGGCACAAAGTGATCACAGAGGGAGAGAAAATAAAGTCACAGATAACTAGAAAACACTACTACTGAAATACCAAAACTGTAGAAAACAAACAAAACCCCAAGACTTAACAGGTAGACCTAAGCAGATCTGTAAAACAGAAACTCAACATCTTACTGTTTCTGCCCTTAAAGGCTCACAATGATCTCATAAAACCGACAGTTTCAGGTTCATCACCATCAGGTTCTAACTGTGGATGGACAACCTCTTGTTCTCTCAAAACCAGAGATCAGACCACAACTCCTCCTGCAGGACTGAATCAGACTGCTTTAATGAAACCACTAATAAAAACTGTGGTCAGCTAATGCTGCTGCAGGCATGTTTAAATATTTTATTATTTAAATTTGGTATAAAGCAAGTAAATCCTTGGATTGTATATAAATGTAGCTTTATGTCTTACAGCATTTAATTATCATCCAACCACTGTAAAAATAAACTAAGAATGATGGTAATAATACTGCCCCCTGAGGACAAATGTTTAACTTCACTGGAATGTTTTCACCCTGACTGAAAAAACCCAAGGTGAGACTTCACTGCAGACTCCTGAATAAACTACAGACACTTGGATGAACTACAGACTCCTGAATAAACTACAGACACTTGGATGAACTACAGACTCCTGAATAAACTACAGACACTTGGATGAACTACAGACTCTTGTATGAACTACAGACTCTTGTATGAACTACAGACTCTTGTATGAACTACAGACTCTTGTATGAACTACAGACACTTGTATGAACTACAGACTCCTGGATTAACTACAGACTCCTTGATGAACTACAGACTCCTGGATGAACTACAGACTCCTGGATGAACTAGATTCTTGTATGAACTACAGACTCCTGGATGAACTACAGACTCCTGGATGAACTACAGACTCTGTATAAACTACAGACTCTTGTATGAACTACAGACTCCTCGAAGAACTACAGACTCTTGGATTAACTACAGATTCTTGTATGAACTACAGACTCATTGATGAACTACAGACTCCTTGATGAACTACAGACTCCTGGATGAACTACAGACTCCTGGATTAACTACAGACTCCTGGATGAACTACAGACTCCTGGATGAACTACAGACTCTGTATAAACTACAGACTCTTGTATGAACTACAGACTCCTGGATGAACTACAGACTCCTGGATGAACTAGATTCTTGTATGAACTACAGACTCCTGGATGAACTACAGACTCCTGGATGAACTACAGACTCCTGGATGAACTACAGACTCCTTGAAGAACTACAGACTCTTGTATGAACTACAGACTCTTGTATGAACTACAGACTCCTGGATGAACTAGATTCTTGTATGAACTACAGACTCTTGTATGAACTACAGACTCCTGGATGAACTAGATTCTTGTATGAACTACAGACTCCTGGATGAACTACAGACTCCTGGATGAACTACAGACTCTGTATAAACTACAGACTCTTGTATGAACTACAGACTCCTGGATGAACTACAGACTCCTGGATGAACTAGATTCTTGTATGAACTACAGACTCCTGGATGAACTACAGACTCCTGGATGAACTACAGACTCCTGGATGAACTACAGACTCCTTGAAGAACTACAGACTCTTGTATGAACTACAGACTCTTGTATGAACTACAGACTCCTGGATGAACTAGATTCTTGTATGAACTACAGACTCTTGTATGAACTACAGACTCCTGGATGAACTACAGACTCCTGGATGAACTACAGACTCCTGGATGAACTACAGACTCTGTATAAACTACAGACTCTTGTATGAACTACAGACTCCTGGATGAACTACAGACTCCTGGATGAACTAGATTCTTGTATGAACTACAGACTCCTGGATGAACTACAGACTCCGGATGAACTACAGACTCCTGGATGAACTACAGACTCCTGGATGAACTACAGACTCTGTATAAACTACAGACTCTTGTATGAACTACAGACTCCTGGATGAACTACAGACTCCTGGATGAACTAGATTCTTGTATGAACTACAGACTCCTGGATGAACTACAGACTCCTGGATGAACTACAGACTCTGTATAAACTACAGACTCTTGTATGAACTACAGACTCCTGGATGAACTACAGACTCCTGGATGAACTACAGACTCCTGGATGAACTAGATTCTTGTATGAACTACAGACTCCTGGATGAACTACAGACTCCTGGATGAACTACAGACTCTGGATAAACTACAGACTCTTGTATGAACTACAGACTCATTGATGAACTACAGACTCCTTGATGAACTACAGACTCTTGTATGAATTACAGACTCCTGGATGAACTACAGACTCCTCGATGAACTACAGACTCTTGGATTAACTACAGATTCTTGTATGAACTACAGACTCATGGATGAACTACAGACTCCTTGATGAACTACAGACTCCTGGATGAACTACAGACTCTGTATAAACTACAGACTCTTGTATGAACTACAGACTCCTGGATGAACTACAGACTCCTGGATGAACTAGATTCTTGTATGAACTACAGACTCCTGGATGAACTACAGACTCCTGGATGAACTACAGACTCCTTGAAGAACTACAGACTCTTGTATGAACTACAGACTCCTGGATGAACTACAGACTCCTCGATGAACTACAGACTCCTGGATGAACTACAGACTCCTGGATGAACTAGATTCTTGTATGAACTACAGACTCCTGGATGAACTACAGACTCCTGGATGAACTACAGACTCTGTATAAACTACAGACTCTTGTATGAACTACAGACTCCTGGATGAACTACAGACTCCTGGATGAACTACAGACTCCTGGAAGAACTAAATTCTTGTATGAACTACAGACTCCTGGATGAACTACAGACTCCTGGATGAACTACAGACTCTGTATAAACTACAGACTCTTGTATGAACTACAGACTCCTGGATGAACTACAGACTCCTGGATGAACTAGATTCTTGTATGAACTACAGACTCCTGGATGAACTACAGACTCCTGGATGAACTACAGACTCTGTATAAACTAAAGACTCTTGTATGAACTACAGACTCCTGGATGAACTACAGACTCCTGGATGAACTACAGACTCCTGGATGAACTAGATTCTTGTATGAACTACAGACTCCTGGATGAACTACAGACTCCTGGATGAACTACAGACTCTGTATAAACTACAGACTCTTGTATGAACTACAGACTCCTGGATGAACTACAGACTCCTGGATGAACTAGATTCTTGTATGAACTACAGACTCCTGGATGAACTACAGACTCCTGGATGAACTACAGACTCCTGGATGAACTACAGACTCTGTATAAACTACAGAATCTTGTATGAACTACAGACTCCTGGATGAACTACAGACTCCTGAATGAACTACAGCCTCTGTATAAACTACAGACTCTTGTATGAACTACAGACTCCTGGATGAACTACAGACCCCTGGATGAACTACAGACTCCTGGATGAACTACAGACTCTGTATAAACTACAGACTCTTGTATGAACTACAGACTCCTGGATGAACTACAGACTCCTGGATGAACTAGATTCTTGTATGAACTACAGACTCCTGGATGAACTACAGACTCTTGGATGAACTACAGACTCTTGGATGAACTACAGACTCTTGGATGAACTACAGACTCCTGGATGAACTACAGACTCTGTATAAACTACAGACTCTTGTATGAACTACAGACTCCTGGATGAACTACAGACTCCTGGATGAACTAGATTCTTGTATGAACTACAGACTCCTGGATGAACTACAGACTCCTGGATGAACTACAGACTCCTGGATGAACTACAGACTCTTGTATGAACTAAAGACTCCTGGATGAACTACAGACTCTGTATAAACTACAGACTCTTGTATGAACTACAGACTCCTGGATGAACTACAGACTCCTGGATGAACTACAGACTCCTGGATGAACTAGATTCTTGTATGAACTACAGACTCCTGGATGAACTACAGACTCCTGGATGAACTAGACTCTTGTATGAACTACAGACTCCTGGATGAACTACAGACTCCTGGATGAACTAGATTCTTGTATGAACTACAGACTCCTGGATGAACTACAGACTCCTGGATGAACTACAGACTCTGTATAAACTACAGACTCTTGTATGAACTACAGACTCCTGGATGAACTACAGACTCCTGGATGAACTACAGACTCCTGGATGAACTAGATTCTTGTATGAACTACAGACTCCTGGATGAACTACAGACTCCTGGATGAACTACAGACTCTGTATAAACTACAGACTCTTGTATGAACTACAGACTCCTGGATGAACTACAGACTCCTGGATGAACCACAGACTCCTGGATGAACTACAGACTCCTGGATGAACTAGATTCTTGTATGAACTACAGACTCCTGGATGAACTACAGACTCCTGGATGAACTACAGACTCTGTATAAACTACAGACTCTTGTATGAACTACAGACTCCTAGATGAACTACAGACTCCTGGATGAACTACAGACTCCTGGATGAACTAGATTCTTGTATGAACTACAGACTCCTGGATGAACTACAGACTCCTGGATGAACTACAGACTCTGTATGAACTACAGACTCCTGGATGAACTACAGACTCCTGGATGAACTAGATTCTTGTATGAACTACAGACTCCTGGATGAACTACAGACTCCTGGATGAACTACAGACTCTGTATAAACTACAGACTCCTGTATGAACTACAGACTCCTGGATGAACTACAGACTCCTGGATGAACTAGATTCTTGTATGAACTACAGACTCCTGGATGAACTACAGACTCTTGTATGAACTACAGACTCCTGGATGAACTACAGACTCCTGGATGAACTACAGACTCTGTATAAACTACAGACTCTTGTATGAACTACAGACTCCTGGATGAACTACAGACTCCTGGATGAACTAGATTCTTGTATGAACTACAGACTCCTGGATGAACTACAGACTCCTGGATGAACTACAGACTCCTGGATGAACTACAGACTCTGTATAAACTACAGACTTTTGTGTGAACTACAGACTCCTGGATGAACTACAGACTCCTTGAAGAACTACAGACTCCTGGATGAACTACAGACTCTTGTATGAACTACAGACTCCTTGAAGAACTACAGACTCTTGTATGAACTACAGACTCCTTGAAGAACTACAGACTCTTGTATGAACTACAGACTCCTGGATGAACTACAGACTCTTGTATGAACTACAGACTCCTTGAAGAACTACAGATTCTTGTATGAACTACAGACTCCTGGATGAACTACAGACTCCTTGATGAACTACAGACTCCTCGAAGAACTACAGACTCTTGTATGAACTACAGACTCATTGATGAACTACAGACTCCTTGATGAACTACAGACTCTTGTATGAATTACAGACTCCTGGATGAACTACAGACTCCTCGAAGAACTACAGACTCTTGGATTAACTACAGATTCTTGTATGAACTACAGACTCATTGATGAACTACAGACTCCTTGATGAACTACAGACTCCTGGATGAACTACAGACTCCTGGATTAACTACAGACTCCTGGATGAACTACAGATTCTTGTATGAACTACAGACTCCTGGATGAACTACTTCCTCATGGTTTTTCTTGTAACTTGTGTTTCATGACAGATTGTTTCAGCTGTAGAATATCTTCACCAGAAGAGGATTGTTCATCGTGATCTAAAGGTAAACGAACAACAAAACTAATAACACTTTGTTGTTGTTTGTCATATTTAAAAACATTTTTAAAGAGGCCTTTCCATTAAAAACAGTTTTTCTGAGGTTTCTGTTGAATATTTTAGCTCCACAGGTGTTCTTACCTTCATAATGGGTGTGAAAACAGGTCAACAACTGCTCTTTCAGTTTTAATCTCTCAAACTACGCAGGTGGTGATAAAACCCGAGTCCGAACGGCCTGTATCTGTTTCATCACAACTCCTTTATTCGTTAGTATTCATCAGCTCCCGCAGTTGAAACCACGCCTAGCATGCTGCTAGCTAAAAGCTGTTAGCATAAGACGTAGCAAACAGGAAGACACGACGTCTGATGTTGCCATGCGCAGAGGGGCAGGAAACTGTATACCTTGCTCTCATAAGCTATAGTTTGTTAGCCAATCAGAGTCCAGCAAATTCAAATAATGAATATGAACGAGCTGCTGCTCGAGGCCTGATGGAAGGAGCCGGAACCACTCGAATTTTAACGCAGACAGATTGAAAGGTCTGTTAATCAGTGTTTCCTGACTTTTTTTAGATATAGAATGTTTCATATTACTGGTTAATACTTAAGAAATAACAACAAAGTCCTGAAATTTGTATGAAATGGACTCTTTAAATATCTAATATTATTTAACATCTATGTATTTTAGATAATCAACAAAATTTTGATGTGATAGGAATTGAGTCATTCACAGCCCAAACTCTTAACAGATCACACCAGATTTTATTTTATGTAGATCACTCATCAGGTTTTTTCAAGAACGGACCAAAAAAAATTATAACTCAGTTATTTTTTCAGCATAAATTGAGTTTAGTATCAAAAACTTTGAAAGTCAGGAGACTTGCATTCTCTTGAGGAGTACTACATTGTCAGGAGTGGATCCTAGTTCTAAACATAATATACAGTCTGCTTGAGACTTTGTAGACTAATTCAGTTACCAACTCAATTATTTTTTGGAACAAGTAGTGAGTAACTATAAATAATTACTTTTTAAAGTAACATTCCCAACACTGGTGTTCAAATGGTAGTAAACTCTAAAATTAGCAATGTTTTGAGGAGATGAAGTGAAACTAGCTTTACTTCATTTGTGCACTTTAGAAACTTCTGTGAATTCTAACTTTTCTTTAAAACATTTTTGTTATTTTCCTTGTTATTTTTGTGCCAGGCAGAGAACCTCCTGCTGGATGCTGACATGAACATTAAAATAGCAGACTTTGGTTTTAGTAATGAGTTCACACTGGGCAGTAAGTTAGACACCTTCTGTGGATCTCCTCCATACGCTGCTCCTGAACTCTTCCAGGTGAACCAACACACAACCTTCTCATACTGCATTACTTTCCTTCACAATGACACAAACCTGTTCCTAAAACCCAAGAATCGTTTGAGATCAGCCTCCAAACACCAGGAGAGAGGAGTAAAAGAAGATAATATGAAAAACAGTACGCCATCTTAAATTCCAAATTAATTTTAAATTACTTTGTATGTTCTCTCAATGTAAGTCGCTTTGGATAAAAGCGTCTGCTAAATGACAGTAGTAGTAGTAGTAGTACTTTAGTTTTTTGTTGGGGTTTTTTCGTCTCTACTGACGGCTCATAAAGGTCATAAAAATATGTTAGAAAACCAGTTAAGGTTTTGTTCTTAGGAATGACTTAATTTATCTGTACTTTTAATGTTTATGCACATTTTTCCAAATGATCTTCTGTTTGAGCAATAAGAGGTTACAGACACACTTTAAAATGAATGTAATTTCTTTGTGTTGAATTTTATTTTAAATGAGACAACAGCAGTCAAAATGAGAGTCAAGTAGTTCTGTGATCCTGCAGGGGAAGAAATACGACGGGCCAGAGGTGGATGTCTGGAGTCTGGGGGTGATTCTCTACACGCTGGTCAGTGGCTCGCTGCCTTTTGATGGACAGAACCTTAAGGTTGGACCAGAATCAACAAAATCATAAAATGCACATTTCTCACAAGCAAAAACAAGACATAATGTTACATGCCAGCAAGACTGTTTATAACTTGAGCCAATTTCTGTGTAAAATCAAACAGAAGGGAGTTACAGTAATAAATACAGGAAGTGACCAGGATGTGAATAAGATTAGCAGCAGTGAGAGAGATGATGAATACTACACAGATAGAAATCTGCAGATGGAATGATGGAGTTGGTATGAGAGTGAAGTGATAAAGTGACGACGCCCAGACTCTTAACCTGATGGGATGAACAATCAGAGACGTTATCAAGTGTGAGTGTCAGGATGCTGTTTGGATAATACGCATTTGGAACCAACAAGTAGAAACTGTTTTCTTACTGTTTACATTGAGAAGATTCTGTGAGAACCATGTTTGTAGTTTTTGTAAGAAGTCATAAAGGTCGTCAGGAGGGAGAGAGGTACTGGGTTTAAGGGAGAGCTGGTTGTCATCAGCATTGCAGTGAAAATGAATGTTAAATTTACAGAAGATTTGACTAATTGGTAGAAGAAAAAATATAAACAGCAGAGGCCCCAGGACAGAACCTTAGGGAACACCAGACAGAACAGAACCAGAGTGATGTAAGAGGAAGTAATCAGAAACTTAATATCTTCTTGTGGGGACCGAAGCCTGGTCCCCATAAGGGGGACTCCCCTTTTTAGGGTTAGGGGTTAGGTTTATAGGTATGGTGTGAATAGAGTTTTAGTTAGTCTTAGGGTTAGTTATAGATCAGTAATGGTTAAGGTTAGGAAAAGGGTTTGGGTTAGGTATAAATCTAGTTACTAAAATCAATGGAAGTCAATGGACGGTCCCCATAAGGATAACAAAACAAACGTGTGTGTGTGTGTGTGTGTGTGTGTGTGTGTGTGTGTGTGTGTGTGTGTGTGTGTGTAGGAATTAAGGGAGCGTGTTCTCAGGGGAAAGTACAGGATTCCCTTCTACATGTCAACTGACTGTGAAAATCTGCTTAAAAAGCTGCTGGTTCTAAACCCAGGGAAACGTGGCAGCTTGCAGGTAAAAACAGCATCATAAAAGCTTTGGGTGGATAAAAAGCTGATTATTTATGTCCAGGTAAAAGATGTTTCCATCAACAAGATGCTCAAAGAGTGAAGATTTTTCATTAATTAGAACACTAATTCCCTGTGATTGACTGGCGATCTGTCCAGGTTTAACCCTGCCTCTCGCCCAACGACCGCTGGAGATAGGCACCAGCTCAACTGTAACCCTGAATAGGAATAAGTGGGTATAGATAATGGATGGATAGAACACTAATAGTCCGTGTTTTTAAGACTCACCTCTTTAAAGAACACTTTCAGTCTTAATGTGGGATTAATTTATGATTTATGATAGCGATTTGAGAATTTATCTCTACAAAAAAAAAAAAATGAATTGATACACTTGATGTATCAGCGTCGGAATTAAACTGGACTCCAAACAGTCCGCCTCCTTATATTGTTTCCTTCTCTTTGATTTCTTGCTTGTATATTCTCTCAATGTAAGTCGCTTTGGATAAAAGCGTCTGCTAAATGACAGTAGTAGTAGTAGTAGTAGTAGTAAAATTATTTATCTAAAAGCTTTTTTTAGTCTCAAATATTATTATTTTTTACTATCACTGTGAATAATTTTTCTCTCAAATATAGTTATTTTGCTTTCACTTTTCTTTTCCTTTCTCACATCACTTATTTTTTTGCATTTAATAAAAACCTAAAAAAACCTCCATAGTTTTCCATGTTTTTGTGAACCAATTTGTAACAGATAACCAAATATAAGTGGTTTTCCGTTTTTTTGCAATTTAATTTTGAAATGAAAATCCAATGGCCCCGACGTACACAGACCACTAATTCATGTTTTCAAGGTCTTTCCTTCTCACTGTTAATGCAGATGTGGGCTTGTTTTCACCATCACTCCCAAAAGACTGGCATTTCGGTTTCATGACTTCCGATTCTATTTGTCTGTTTTTTAGCAAATCATGAAGGAACGATGGATGAACACGGGCTTTGAGAATGAGGAGCTGAAGCCGTACATGGAGCCACAACAAGACTTAAATGACCTCAAGCGAATCGGTCAGACACAGTATACTTTTGTGGTTTTGGTAAAGTTGATGCCAAAGTAAAACACTTCCATGTCTGGAAACTTTAGATCAGCTGAGACAAACTAAAGCTGCTTCCCTGAGACTTTTCCCTGTCATTAACCACATTCTTTTTTAGCAACATCTCTGCAGTAAAATTTGGTTCCATGTTTCCACAGGATGGATTGTATTAACTGTGAGGATTCCCTGACTACACTGACATGTTGTCAGCATGTGATGTTTGTAGTTGCGTGTTTACTGTTATAATATATCGTTTACTACTGAAAGCACTCAGTTTTGATGTGTGCATCCAGCTGGCAGTGTAACAGATGTAGTATCAGAACCTGGACGTTGTCATGGCTTAACAAAGCCTCCAGCTTCACTTTGTTTTTTTTTAAAAAACACTCATAGCAAGTTTGTGGTGACTCTGTAGTTATGCAGTATGTAATTAGTTATGTGTAGTTCACGTTAACATGTATTATCATTTAGAGCTTTGTCTAATAACTAAACTTTTCACCAAAAAATTACTTTTATTTTTTTTCTTTTTTATCAATTTCTTTGTTTACTGGTGGAGCAGCTCTTTGATGGACTGTGCCACTGCTGTAATGAGTCTTTCGTTAACCAAAGCTGAGTATTCTGTATGTTTCTTTGTCCAATCAGAGCTCATGAAAACAATGGGCTTTTCTCAGGAGGAAGTAAGACAGGCGCTTGATGGTCAGAAATACAATGAGGCGACTGCAACGTATCTGCTGTTGGGAAGAAAATCTTCAGAGGTTCAATCAATTCTCTTGCTCTTTTTCTTGTCCATTAAAAATGTCATTGCAGACCAAATTGAATCTAGTTCAGAACTGGAAAGAACAAACCATGATCACGCAATCCAAAAATTTCTGTTTCATCAAAAATAAGTACTTTAGCAGCTTTGAACCCAGATTTATCAATTTCTCTCTCCACTAGCTGGAAGTCTCCACAGAGAATTTCACCAGCTTGAACCTTGTCCAGAGGTCACGACCCATTAGTGACTTCAACGGCTCCAGTCAGTCACCTGCACACACTCGTAATGTAACATCTGCACAGAAGCAACGGAGATTCAGTGACCACGGTGAGCTCATGTCTTTACAGTTTGAGTTGTTAAAGAGTATCTTGTAGGTTAAACACAGCTTTGTATTTCTGTTATCATAAAATCCAGTTTAAATATTGTTAAACGTTTTCATTTTAAGTATGTTTTTGCTACTTTATGTAAGGTAAACCACGCCCACTCATAACCTACAATCAGACAGTTTATAACCTACAACGAGACAGTTTAAAACCTACAACGAGACAGTTTAAAACCTACAACGAGACAGTTTAAAACCTACAACGAGACAGTTTAAAACCTACAACCAGAAAGTTTTATAACCTACAACCTACAACCAGACAGTTTATAACCTACAACCAGACAGTTTAAAACCTACAACCAGACAGTTTATAACCTACAATCAGACAGTTTAGAACCTGCAACCAGACAGTTTATAACCTACAATCAGACAGTTTAAAACCTACAACGAGACAGTTTATAACCTACAACCAGACAGTTTAAAATCTACAACCAGACAGTTTATAACCTACAACCAGACAGTTTAAAACCTACAACCAGACAGTTTAAAACCTACAACCAGACAGTTTAAAACCTACAACCAGACAGTTTAAAACCTACAACCAGACAGTTTATAACCTACAACCAGACAGTTTATAACCTACAACCAGACAGTTTAAAACCTACAACCAGACAGTTTAAAATCTACAACCAGACAGTTTAAAACCTACAACCAGACAGTTTAAAATCTACAACCAGACAGTTTAAAACCTACAACCAGACAGTTTAAAATCTACAACCAGACAGTTTATAACCTACAACCAGACAGTTTAAAACCTACAACCAGACAGTTTATAACCTACAATCAGACAGTTTAGAACCTGCAACCAGACAGTTTATAACCTACAATCAGACAGTTTAAAACCTACAACGAGACAGTTTATAACCTACAACCAGACAGTTTAAAATCTACAACCAGACAGTTTAAAACCTACAACCAGACAGTTTAAAATCTACAACCAGACAGTTTAAAACCTACAACCAGACAGTTTATAACCTACAATCAGACAGTTTATAACCTACAACCAGACAGTTTATAACCTACAACCAGACAGTTTATAACCTACAACCAGACAGTTTAAAACCTACAACCAGACAGTTTGGAACCTGCAACCAGACAGTTTATAACCTACAACGAGACAGTTTAAAACCTACAACGAGACAGTTTAAAACCTACAACGAGACAGTTTAAAACCTACAACGAGACAGTTTAAAACCTACAACGAGACAGTTTAAAACCTACAACCAGACAGTTTGGAACCTGCAACCAGACAGTTTATACCCTACAACCAGACAGTTTAAAATCTACAACCAGACAGTTTAAAACCTACAACCAGAAAGTTTTATTACCTACAACCTACAACCAGACAGTTTAAAATCTACAACCAGACAGTTTAAAACCTACAACCAGAAAGTTTTATAACCTACAACCTACAACCAGACAGTTTAAAACCTACAACCAGACAGTTTATAACCTACAATCAGACAGTTTAAAACCTACAACCAGACAGTTTATAACCTACAATCAGACAGTTTATAACCTACAACCAGACAGTTTATAACCTACAACCAGACAGTTTTATAACCTACAACCAGACAGTTTATAACCTACAACCAGACAGTTTATAACCTACAACCAGACAGTTTTATAACCTACAACCAGACAGTTTTATAACCTACAACCAGACAGTTTAAAACCTACAACCAGACAGTTTATAACCTACATCCAGACAGTTTAGAGGGGGGTTTACCTCTTACACGTCACATATCACATGATCAGAACAAGGTGTGTTTATGGAGATTCTGTCAAATTTACCTCTTAAGAATCCATTCAGTGTTTTTACATTGTTTTATTCTTGTAAATGCTAATTTACAAATTTTTTTCTAAATAAAAAAATAATTTCACAGATGCCCTTTGAACATTACATTACATTATGTTTTACTAGCACATGTGACTCAGTCCTTGTTTGGGTTTTGTCCCAGTTGCACCCTCCATCCCCCCACCTGTCTCATACACCAAGCGCTGTCATGCCAACAGTGTTGACAGTGACAAGAAAGCAGAACCAGCTTCACCAATAGGAGCTCCAGATCGCCGGAAGTCAGCCACAGCCTCAGGGGTGAGAGGATTCCACTTTGACACGGGTTCTGACTCATATTGGGAATAAACCAGAGTTTCTTAACTTAAACACTGTGGGATGCAACACTAAACTATCAAAATGTAAACCTACACACTTTCACATGATTTGTTTCTGGAGGGCATGGTAGACAAAAAATCAGGCCATCCCATTTTCTAAGTCTGACCAACATTTTTTTTATCGCCTGACTTTTTGCCTTGAAAGTCCAGAAAAACAAGAGATATAAAAAGATCAATATTTCTCCTAAAAGGTTCTTTTCCATTCAAAAATACTTTTTTCAAAACCAAAAAAATATTTTTCCCCATCCTTTTTTTTCTCATTAGCCAAGCAGTATACTTTTGTCAAACCACTACACAAACAGCTATGTTTACGCAAAATAAATATAACTAGTATTATAATGACATGGAGACATTTAATGACCTGGAAGATGGTGACCAAGTCTTCTTGTTTGTCGTCGTTAATGTCAGGGAGGGTTTGAGGTACATTCGCCCCTTATGACCGGAATAGGTTTTAACAAAACAAATACTTGTAAAATACACGTCTCACAAAATATATTTCTCTCTCGCCCTTCAGGGCCCTTTGGCTAACAAAAAAAAGATGGGGAAAAATAAATTTCTGGTTCTGAAAAAAGTATTTTTGAATGGAAAAGAACCTTTTAGATGAAAGATTTATCTTTTCATTTCACTCTTTTTTCTAGCCTTTAGGGCAAAAAGTCAGGCAATTTAAAAAAAGGGAGTGGCTATTGGCACGGCAGCTGCCACACCCCTACAACTAAAATTATTAGCACATCAGCTGCAGTCCAAAACAGAGTGTGCATGCGACAATATCCATATACATACAGTGTACATCATGGTTGCGCATATGCATTAGATTTGAAAATGGCTGTAGGTTGTTTACTATCAAAGGAGCAAAGTTTATCAGCATAGGAAATTTGTTCAAAAGAGATTCTAGCTCCATTGCTGCGAGAAGTGCCCACTGAACTAGCTGCTAGCACTGAGGTTGCCGCAGTTGAAGTCGCTGCTGAATATGTTGAATATCCAATCTAAAATGAACTTTACCGTGATGATTTCTACTGCATCCATGGAGGCAACCACAAAAAATATTAAATAAATATAAATACAAAATACAAATTGATGTTCAAATATTTAAACTTGACACTTTTTCTCTTTATATGAGTAAAATTTACTCACTATTTAAATCAGATTAAAAGTTTCAAAATACCAATACATATGGAACAGATATTACAATATACGGAGGCTAATTGCAGACTAACTTGCTCTTTGTTTGTCTGGCAGTCTGTCAATAGCAGTGAGGTAATGGTCAGGCATGACAGACCCATAGCCATTGCCTAAAAAAAACTGGACAGCCTTAAGAAAAATTCTACCATGCCCTTCAGGGCTTTGGTAGTTTTATCAGCTGCTTCATGTTTATGTTGAGATTGGATGTGGGATCAGTCTGCAGTGTGTGAAACTGTATTTTTGTTGCAGAGCATAATTCGGAGAAACACATGTGTTTATGAGAGGAGCAGTACGGAGCGCCACTCAGGTGCCGTTTCTAATGGGAAGGACAGTAGGTGAGAGGAATTCTGGCATGTTGAATTAATCACATGCTCTAATGTCCTGGTTTAATATCTCATCTAATGATCTGTGTTGAAGTCTACCTGAAGTACCTGCTGCTTCCTCTTCGCCGTCGCCAGGGGCAACCAACACCTCCACACGCCCCCGTCATGTGAAGTCCATGTCTGCATCGGGACATCCAATGAAGTCCTGCCTGCCCCCCATTGATGACAATGCTGAGTATCAAAGGTGAAATGTGGGGGAAACATTTATATCATATATTATCAAAAGCATAAACACTGTGACTGATAATTAAATGGTCTTTATTCTGCAGAAGAGAGATGTCACACAACGTGCTCACAAGAGAGTCAGTGAGTCTCTGCTGAGAAACAGCTGTCACAAACTTATATAGCATTAACAGACAAAGCTGTAAAACCATAAAAAAAATATCAGGGATGCCCAAAATGTTTTTATTGCGCTCAATCGTTTTATTGCTAGCAAACATTCTTTAAGATAAAGGGAGGAATTTTATTGCTTCAGCCAACAGGCTACAATTATCCTGTGATGATTCCATCCCCTGGAAAGTCTTGGCAGTTTTCCACTGATACTTACTCAGTCCACCCAACTCGGCCCTGCTCGACACAGCTCGTATCATGTTGTGTTTCCATTGTGTTCACAGAAGTGAGGGCGGGTGAGGGCGGACGAGGGCGGGGTTTCTCTGGTTTCACGCTAGTTGTTGTGGTCTTTCACTGTATGGTAGTCTGCTTTCATCTTCTTCAGCTTCTCTTGACATGAAGTCCGGGAGCTCTTTAAAAACTTTTTTGTTTTGTGTCGCTCCGTCCAACTTTCCGTGTATAATTTTTTCATTGTAACAAGCAGTAACAACAAGAAACATATTCAAAAGTCTAGCTGTTTCACTGTTTAACTCTGATTATTTGATGTCACTATGGTAACATCACTTTATTCTTGCACCCCAAGCTCACACCATCCGACCCCATCATCACCTTCAGCCTTCAGCGTCACCAGCAGCAGCAGCACCACCACACCAGACCGCGCTCGCTTCCCACGTGGCTCCTCCAGCCGCTCCACCTTTCATGGTGCTCAGCTTCGGGATCGTCGACCTGCCACATACAATGGCCCGCCCACGTCCCCCAGCCTATCGCAGCATACCACTGCCTCATTGGCCACGCCCCATCATGGGAACTCTACCTCCTTCATCGGCAAGATCACTTCCAAGTTTGCACGCAGGTCTGAAACTGGTTGAAAAATCTTTTCATTTAACTTGCTTCTTTCTGTGGGGAAAATAAGTATCTTTTACAGGATTTGAAAGGGTGTAAATGTGTCTGCAACAGATACCAGTATTCTCTGGATCTGTTTTACTCTGACACGGGATTTTACAGCATGTCTTATTGTGCATAATAAGTCATTCAGGAATGGACAAAAACTCAAGTAATTTATAATTAAACTACTTTAATTCAGAATTGATGTAACTGAGAGACCATAAAGCTTGAATATGTTGACAGTGAAGACAGTCCGTAAAGGTGTTTTTATCCCTGATATAAACCTGAAACTGACACAAGGTGTCAGTTCAGCAACAATCTGCACTCGCTGTACAAACATGGCTGGATAGAGCTGATACCTTGGTGCAATGCTGCTTCATCCGCTGTTTGGAGCATCAAAAACTATCAGTTACTTTAGCACAATCACAGAACATTGAATGTAACATTACAGTAAACTGTAACTGTAAACAGTAAACAAAATATACCTGCAATGGTTTTAAAGGTGCTGTGTCACACAAATTTCATGGCTTTTTGGTTATTTCTGAAGTATTAATCTTTAATCTGAAATATTTTATATCTGAAAAATGTTAGGAAAAACTAATTACCAGCTCAGAGTAATCTGACTGCTTGAAAATTGACCTGGATTTGGGCCTGTACTCATTTATATTCATGGTGCTAATTTACTGGACTCAGATTGGCTAACAGCTAGCCAATGAGAGCACAGCTTCCTGTATCCTCCCACGCTACACATGCAAAAACAGAGCTACGACTGACTGAGTAACTTCCTGTTTGATTCGTGGTGTTTATGCTAATAGCTGTTAGCCACACAGCTGCGATGAGGCAGAATGACAAGACAGCATCACGCAGCACCGGAGGATTACAAACATTGATTTTATTATGGAATGGATTATTACACTGGAAAACTCACTCTCTCCAAGGTAAAGTTATTGTGCTTGACATACCAAATAAAACCTGCATAAAGCCAAGTTATGGGAGATTTCCGAACAGGACCAGCAGAGATGGAACTTTAAATTTGTGACCAACACCCCTCTGGACGGGATTACGGGTGGGAGAAGGTGAGCCCCCCCCCTCAGACCTCAGACATAAACTGAAGCCATTTGTCCCGCAAATCTGGATTTTTCAGCAATAGGTGCATTGTAGGAGCCCAGCTGGAGCGTAGCACAACGAAGCTGATGGTCCGTCATGTTTGCTACTGAACAGCTGAGCTAACTTGGCAGGCGTGTCTCAACTGTGTGAGCTGATGAATCATGAGAAAAATCAGTGTTACATCACACTAATAAGATTTTTGAACTTGGCTGAATCCTGCACCTGCCTCCACTGTTGCTAGTTTAATGACTTTGTTGCTATTTCTAATGACTTTTAGGGACTTTTTTCCATAAAGCTCCTAGCGACAAATCTAGTGACATTTCTGACTTGCCTAAGTTACTTTATGTAGAGCTTTCTCACCAATATTTCTTGCAAATTAGAGACCTAGACTGCTCAGAGTGTTCAGAAAGGGTGTGCGCATGTGCACGCAGCACGATCATGTGACATTGACTGACCAATCATAAACCTTGCTCAGTTTCTCACTCACAAACAAAGTTGTTTTACAAATGAAATCTTCAAAGTAAACAGAAATCTGCAGGCATTATAAGACTGATCTTTCTTTAATAAGCCAGACATGAACATTGTTTCACCTTCATGTTTCAAACCTCTCGTTTCAATCCTGTAGAGAATCAATCGAGTTCAAAAAGCCTTTTTAAAGGCTGATTTACAGAACTTTTGTTTAAATAGCACAAAAAAGTAATAACGTGAAAATGTAATCAATATGCAAATTAGTGTGTGACGTCATTTGGGGACATCTAGCGACTTTCTGGGTCAACTTCAGCTTCTTTCTGTCAGAGATGGTTTGCAACACAGCTTGCTTCCTTTATTTAAAAAAACAGAAAGAGAAATTATTGTGCATTTTTCACATCCAGCTCTCATCCAGCAAGGTCACTTTGCTTTGTGTCTTTGGGCAAGACACTTCACCTACCCTGCTTGTTTGGTCATGGTCAGTGGGTCTGGTGGCGCCTGGCATCGTTACCTCTGTCAGTGTCCTAGTTGTGGCTACCGCATGTGTGTAGTTTATCCCCAACGAGTCTGTTTGTGTGTGTGTGTGTGTGTGTGTGTGTGTGTGTGTGTGTGTGGGTTTGTATTTCTGACCTCCTGGGGACCCGTTTCCTGACTTTTACTATCTTTCTGGGGTCCGAGGGTTCTTGTGGGGACCGAAGCCTGGTCCCCATGAGGGGGACTCCCCTTTTTAGGGTTAGGGGTTAGGTTTATAGGTATGGTGTGAATAGAGTTTTAGTTAGTCTTAGGGTTAGTTATAGATCAGTAATGGTTAAGGTTAGGAAAAGGGTTTGGGTTAGGTATAAATCTAGTTACTAAAATCAATGGAAGTCAATGGACGGTCCCCATAAGGATACCAAAACACACTTGGGTGTGTGCGTGTGTGTGTGTGTGCGTGTGTGTGTGTGAGAATGAGTGAATGACAAACTATGTAAAGCATTATGTGAGTCAAAATCTGACTTTAAAATGTTCTTTACACCATTTCCCATTTTATCAATGACAGAAAATCTAAGTTAAGTGATACAGGAAATGAAATAAAACAAAAAAGGAACAAAAATCCTAAAAACAATAAAAGATGAGAAGAAGCAACTAAATCTATTCTGTCTCACCTGTTATGTTTACACAGGGTCACTAATGACCCTCCCTCAAGCTGAAAACATTGACCAATTAAAGTTGAGAATTAATAGACACGGGCCCCACAAATTTAAACTCAACCTTCTGAAACATGTTAGCATTGTTTTGATAATGTATAAAGTAAGGTGTTTGCAATACATTCATTAATTAGGAATATTACCACCAAATTTAGGAGCCCCAAACTTAGGCCCTGGTAAGTCCTGTGAAAAGTCCAGGTTGCCAAAGGCTTGAACAAACGTACACAGCAAGGGCCCTTGGCCTGACGAGTCAGAGCAAGGCTAATAACGTGGTCATGCCTGAAGCATGATTTAAACAGGGATTCAGGTCAAAATCCACAATGTATCATCTCTGTCAGGATGAGTAGAGACAGATAATAACAGAGATTCATTTTCTGTCTATAGTCTAGGAACTTTAGGTGATGAAGGAAAAAAGCAGAACTCAGGTCCACGCATATAAGACACGTGCAGTGCATGACCTAAAGTTGGCATACTTGCTCATGAACATAACAGCTTTTATTGGACAAAGTCTACACAAAATATGATAAATGTTTTTGTACTGTGCAGTTAATATGTGATAAATCTGTGTCTGTGTCTCATAGTTTCAACTGCTTTTAATACTGTGGTTATTTCACGTCCATCTTTCAGGAGTTTCTCTGGTGAGTCCAAAGATGAAGGCCTGGAATCCAAACCTCGGTCCCTTCGCTTCACGTGGAGTATGAAAACCACATCCTCCATGGAGCCATGGGACATGATGAAAGAGATCTGGAGGGTACTGGATGCCAACAACTGTGACTATGAGCAGCGTGAACGATATTTGTTGTTCTGTGTCCATGGCGATGCTCGCCAGGACAGTCTGGTTCAATGGGAAATTGAGGTTTGCAAGCTGCCCCGCCTTTCACTCAATGGTGTGCGCTTTAAAAGGATCTCCGGCACATCTATAGCCTTTAAAAACATTGCTTCTAAAGTGGCCAATGAGCTCAGGCTCTGAGCAACACTCCACACTTCTCAAACTGTACTTAGACACTACAGAGTTCATCTTTTCATTCTTGACAGTATGATGCCCACCAGTTGATGGAGGCCAATCTGGTCCTATTCCAGGTTAATGAATCCCCCTATTTACCTTACACAATATCTATTTAATGTGGCCACTAAATGCTGATAAAGAAACCAAGTAAAGTGTTTTATCCCTGCGTTGCTTCTCAACAGCCAGAGAAAATCCAAAAACTCACTTGAGATTTGGAACAAACTAAAGTTTTGTTTGTGTGCTAGTTCAGAAAACCATCCTATTTACTGCACTGGTGCAAAATTATCTGTTTAGTATTTAGTGTACATGCACCTTTTTAACTACTGAACATTTAAATGGGAAGAGAAGTCCTGATCCACTTCAGTGTAAAACATAAAACTCAGATTTTAAAAGACAAACTGTTCATGACAGTAAGACTGAGTAGGAAGGGGTTAAGGCTGCATGTAGTCCAAGTTGTTTTTTATTTCTCACAGTGCATGTAAATGCAATAGGCAGTTTCTTAACCTACTTGAACCTGACTGTAAATGGTGTCCAGGTCTGTAAAGTGCACCTGAACAGTCAGTAAAGCTCCTAAACATGAGTGATCATGTAAATGTCCTGTATTTGTATAGCACTTTTCTAGTCTTACTGACCTCTCGAAGTGCTTTTACACAATAAGTTTTACATTCTCCGTGGCACACAGCCCAGTATGCAAATCGTAGTGCTACACAGGGTTCAGTGTCTTACCCAAGGGCACTTTGACATGTGGTGGTGGAAGCTCAGATCGATCTGCCAATCTTCCGATTGGAAGAGAACCACTCTACCCACTGAACCACAGCTGCCCAACATTTGTCCTATTTGTCCGTTCATGTTCACTCTGCATTTAATTCTCTCACTTTGACTTGAGTTCTGTGGGTAGAGAGATGGCTTTTATTAACCCGACTGTTAAACTGAGATGAACTTAAAGCAAACATGTAACACAGTCTAGATCACGATGAGAAGTGTCATCACGGCAAAAAAAAACATAACTAATTTACAAGTGGTTCAGAAAATTTTGAAGGTACAATATTTAAGAATTTTACAGTGAAACTAATGTCCCTAATGTCACTAATGTCCCTGTCTAATGTCCCACCCATTTTGAAAATAAAGTCACATTGTAACAGATTGATCTCAGCCGTCTGGGTGGTCGCTAGTTTCTGTCACTTTAAAAACACTGATACTGGACGGAATCATTATTTACAATAACTATTACATGTCCAGACTTCCTGGTTCCATAATGAATTACATGTGAGTCTGTAAGGCTGCCAAGTCTTCAACACAAGCAGCTGGAATTCCACAATGAGCAGCAGCAAAGAGTAAAAGAAGCAGCCCTGAAATAACTTGCAGTAAAACTAAGAAACCATAACATCCTTCCAAAAAACTGAACAAACACAAGAGAAATAAAATGAGAATCAACATCAGAACTGGCAACCCAGCAGAAAAATCATGGAGGGGAGGGGGTGAGTGGCTGAGAGCAGACCGTTTTGTTTTTCTACATGAACTGCAGTACTCTGATTTAACCACAAGGTCTAATTCTTTCATTGTACCTTTAAGAATCATTATGTTTACAAAACGATTGAGTTACAAAATGATTGAATTCTCAGATACAGTGATCCCTCACAGGCTGTTGATTGATTATCCCATATCCCTGCATAATAATCTCCTCTTTTTCACTGCAAGAAATACGGATATTTATTATATATTTCAACATCCCAAAAGAAATTAACAGAACTTATACAACAGCTTTTGTTGTTACTTTCTTTTAGTCACTCAAATTTTCTTATCAGTCCTCCATCTCGCCAGAAGCAAATTTTTTCGACTGCTTCAACCCTGGTTAGCCCTCTGACCTTTTCCACTGCTTTTATTGATGCCTGTGATAAATTAAGCAATTAATTGCAAAACGCTTGGTTTCACATTTACTGTGCTTCTTAAAACAAGGTATTCACATAATTAAAATTTACTGTCCAATAACAATTTTCTTATTTTCAGACCCTGGTTCTCCTCGCCTACTCCTACCCTGATCTAGTGGTTTTTCAAAAAGAAAAAAATTCTTCATTCTTGAATTTTTTATGGCATAAGTGGTCTTTATTCATTAGTAGAAGGTTAGAAAGCTAGTATAAAGTGAAGGGGGTCACATGCAGCACAAATAAACCCTGGATAGCATCATGTAGGACCATAGTACACTCAAACTGCTCACAATCAACCTATAAGCCACCTTACTCATTATTGCTTTGTATTACTGCCCCTAATAGTAACCTGTTTTAAACCCCTTTCACAAATCCCAGAGGTGGTTTTAATTGTTGTAGTGCAGAATAATTCAGTCCAGGTTTGAAGTGTCTATGTATTGTAGTTTGTGAGATAAAGCAGTTTAAAGATGGTCAAATTTTGTTGTAATTGCCCTTTAGCCGTTTCCCAAATTGGAAGCTACTTTCAGCCTCGTGAAGTAGTGAGGGATCACTGTACAGTATTTTCACAAACTGACGTAAGTATTGGGACGGTTGGCTGACGCTCATGTTTTATAACCTAATTTAACATTTAGTCATAAAAATTTCCAGGTGGAAGAAATGTTTTGCTGTTTTTGTTTGTTGTTGACCCAGACGTGTTATTTTGTAGCACACATCATGTTTCTGTGGTGATTTGGCAGTCCGTTCAACGTGGAGTGAATCTAGTCCAAGTTCCTGATCTGAGAAAAACATCTATAAATTTAACTTCATATCCTCTTTTAAGTGAAACACCATCAGAATTAGCTCATTTAGTTTTCTGTTCTCAAAAATCGTAAATGTAGTTTTATACCAATTTAAGTCTAACAGTAGCTTGTTGTATCCTTTTTATTGATTATGTTTTTGGCAGGAACACCACAGAGTTCCAGTTTATATTTAGCCTTTGTTTGGAGTTAAAGAGTTTACATCAGAGTTGAAACGCACTGCTGGCTCAATCAGACGTACAAACTCGTCACGCAGAACCTTTAACCCTACAGTTAGAATAATATTACAGCTTCTGAATGTGGTTTAAACTGTAAAACCCCTTCTGCAGTTTCAGCTGACACAACAGAAGGTTCTTTTTGTCCTATTAATACGTCCTTTAATGTTTATTGTCAACTAAAGCATCGTAGAGTCTGTTTATGTTTGTTGTAGAAAGGAAGGCACCAGAGACACAACTAGTTAAATATTTGATGAAGTGTGTAAAAATGTGTGTTTTACAAATGTGGTCTGCCATATATGGTGGTTCTTTCATTAGGCTGTAAAGCACAGATTGATTCCTGTACACTGCATCAGTAGATCCTTTCACCTGTTATTGCGTTCATTTCTCTCTTCAATCTCTTTCTCGTTTCTGTTTCTTTCAAAGCAAGTCATCAGACTTGCAATCAACTCCAGCAGAAAGCAAGTTTTGTGTAAACTAAATGCTAAAATGACACATTTATGCTTTGTCTCTAGCCTCAATACCAAACTCTTATTTTCTATTATTTTATGATTCCAGATGTTCATTCAGATGAACAATACTCAACAATATTAGTCCTTTTTAATAGAAATGTTTTCTATTGACTTTACATCATTAGATAAAGCTCTTCTCGCCTCACCTGTAGTTCTGAGGGTTCCGTCTGTTTTTAGCATCATTGAACCATAAAAAATATTTGTACTGAATAATGTAGCACCTAATAAAGGAACAAACCTAAATCTTTGTTTGAAAGAATGAAAGTGTTCACATGGTACAGAATCTGTCTTCTTGTTGAGTTTTCACCTCAGTTTTTAGATAATAGCCTGTCCAGGATGACCCACCCTGACTATAAGCTGTAAAGTAGCAGAAGTGCATTAGATGTTTTTATTAAATAAAAACCACATGGGGGAATAACAGCGTGAGTGTGGACTGTTTCTGTGTTCCAGACTGCATGAAAACATCTGACCTGTCAACACATTTCCCTCTTTATTCTTCAATAACCTGATCGGCTTCACATCCTTCTATCTCTCTGTTTCTCTGCTTTACCAATCTGTACAGATCAGTCTCTCCTTCCTTACTGTCCAACCTGGTATACAAGTCCTTTGTTTGGCCTTTGCCACTTCCACTTTCAGCTTATGTCCTGTACTCCTCTGTACTCTCTTCAGTCTGCTCACTGTCCTACTTTTTCTTCCTCATTCCACCAATTCTTCTTCTCTACTTTCCTCCCAGTTGCCACACCAAGGACTCTCCTGCCCATCTCCATGATCACACTAGCTGTAGTTGTCCAGTCATCTGGAAACACCTCCTGTCCACTCAGAGTCTGTCTCATCTCCTCACTGAAAGCCACACAACACTCTTCTCTTTTCAGCTTCCACAACTTCGTCCTCTGCTCTGTCTTTGTCCTCTTCATCTTCTTCACCACCAGGATCATCCTACACATCGCCATCCTATGCTGTCTGGCTTCACTCTCCCCTACTGTTGCTTTTCAGTCACTAACCTCCTTCAGATCACATCATCTACACAAGCTGTAGTCAACCTGTGTGCTCCTACCTCCACTCTTATAAGTGACCCTATGTTACTGCCTCTTCTGAAAGAAAGTATTCACTACAGCCATGTCCATCCTTTCAACAAAGTCTCCCATCATCTGTCCTTCTGCATTCCTGTTCTTGATACCAAACCTTCCCATCACCTCTGTTACCTGCACCAACATGTCCATTGAAGTCTGTTCCAATCACCACTCTTTCATCTCTGGAGATACTCTATATCACTTCATCTAACTCTATCTATCTATCTATCTATCTATCTATCTATCTATCTATCTATCTATCTATCTATCTATCTATCTATCTATCTATCTATCTATCTATCTATCTATCTATCTATCTATCTATCTATCTATCTATCTATCTATCTATCTATCTATCTATCTATCTATCTATCTATCTATCTATCTATCTATCTATCTATCTATATCTCCTTCTCTTCCAACTCACATCCTACCTGTGGAACATACCCACTGACGACATTAAACAAAACAACCTTCAATTTCCAGCTTTACCCCTCCTTTCCTCTGGACAGGTAAGCAATGCAGAATACTTTTCTCACAAAATCAGCTGCACATCTCTTCCCACTGGGAATGGTTAGACTAGATGTATACCACTCATGAAAGCATTCATCCAGCTGGTCCCAGGAGATCCCAAAATCACAGGAGAATTGCAAAATCATGTGTTTTCATCAGTACACGCAACAAAAAGCAGGGAGAAAGACGACAACGTGTATTGAGAAGATATGTGGTTTATTTTCACACCACTACTGACTTCAAACCCGTCACAGGTAATGTATTTTTTCATAATCAAGTAAACGGAAACTTCATTCGTTCAAGGCCAGACCTCCTTTCTGGTCCAAACTAAATTGCTGAGCTTGACGTGTTTTAAAAAAATAGAATTGCACTGTAAAGGCTGCAACACTACGCTGCTGAGATGCGTCCGATTTGCGCTGCTTTGCACACAGTGGAAGCGGTCTCATTAACTTTAATAGCAACTATCAGCCGCGTGTTATGCTTCACTAATGTAACGCGCCGCTTACGCGTCCAGTGGAAAGGACGGGTTAGACTCATCCCTCAATCTGATACATTTTCAGAAAATTCTTAACAAACTTCTGCTTCAAGATAATTCCAAATTTATTCCTCTTCATATCACCACCACAATAGAACAGTCTTCTCCTAGACTCTTGTCCTTGCTAGGTTCCCATCTGGTCTCTTGGACACAGTATATCCACCTTCCTCCTTTGCATCATGTCAACCAACTCTCTAGCTTTTCCTGTCATGGTCCCTACATTCAATGTCCCTACTCTCAGTGCTAGACAAAAATTGTGCTTAATTCTGGGGAATTAAAAGCTACATTACAAAGTCTTAAGTAACTAAAGGCCAGTGGCTCTGACTCCACACATCACGAAAGCTTTTAAGGGTTTCTGAAGTTCCTCCAATCTCTGGTCAAACATCTCTTGACGCCCCCCAGTTTGCCTTTCAGCCTCACTGTGAAATGAATGATACCTTTGTTTATCTGCTCAATTGCACCTACACCCACCTGGACAAATGATGGAAAACCCTCATCAAAGACGTTTTTTCTGAGGTTTCTGTTGAATATTTTAGGTGTAAGAAACAGGTCAACAACTTCTCTTTCAGTTTTAATCTCTCAAACTATGCAGGTGGTGATAACACCCAAGTTCTCCCGAGTCCGAACAGCCTGTATCTGTTTTGTCACAACTCCTTTGTTAGTTAGTATTCATCAGCTCCTGCATTTGAAACCACGCCTATCATGCTGCTGGCTAAAAGCTGTTAGCATAAGACATAACAAACAGGAAGACACGACATCTGACGTTGCCATGCACAGCGGTAACGGTATACCTTGCTCTCATAGGCTAGTTTGTTAGCCAATCAGAGTCCAGCAAATTCGAATAATGAATATGAACGAGCTGCTGCCGAAGCCTGACGAAGCAGCCGGAACCACCCGAATTTTAACGCAGACAGATTGAAAGATCTTTTAATAAGTGTTTCCTGACATTTTTTAGATATAAAATGTTTCATATTACAGGTTAATACTTCAGAAATAACCACAAAGTCCTGAAATTTGTATGAAATGGCCTTTTTAATTTTTTTTTGTAATGTGTATTTTTTATTATTTAATGGTTAAAACCCAGAATTAGGACTAGAATTAGGAGTTTATAATGAGATGGAAAATGCTTTATTAGCAAATTTGAGCACATCTATGTGTAGTTTAAATGCAGTAATCATACAATATACCTTTGACAGTAGTTAACACAAAGGGGCAATAATATTCAATAGATTCTTACCCATATTATATTCAGTATTTGTGTTTCTATTCCAGTAAATGTATTTATTTAAATAACAAATTTCAATGGGATAAATGTATTACATCAAGATCTTAGCATTACTGATACTTTTTGAGTTAACTAAAGTTATAAATAACATTTTATCTTTGTTGCTTTCAACACTGTAACCTGCCTGGATATTCTCTGCAGACCCTCTAGACTGCGGGTCTTATAGCAGGGCCGGTGGGGGTGGGGGATTTCTCTCCTCCTCTCTCCGTTTTTATAGCTCCATGTTTTCTTGTAGGTGGCTTTTTTAGGTACTTATATAAATTGGTAGTGTTTTCACTATAGTTTACCAGCTTTTTACAAATCCCACATGTTGCTGTTGTCTAACTTTTCAGCATGAAAATACAGCTACATGGGGCGGCTGTGACTCAGTGGTTAGAGCAGTCGTACTCCAATTCGAAGGTTGGTGGATCGATCCCGGCTTCCACCGCCACATGTCGAAATGTCCTTGGGCAAGACACTGAACCCCATGTTGCCCCCCGATCTGCGTATCGGGTTGTGTGAGTGTTAGCCCCTACCCTGTCCCCCCGGCTTACATATCGGGTTGCGTGAATGGGTGAATGTAAAACCTTGTAGTGTGAAAGTGCTTTGAGTCTGAATGACTAGAAAAGCACTATACAAATACAGGACATTTACCATTTAAATAATTGCAATAAAGTAGCCGTATAAATATCCATCCATCCATCCATTCATTCATTCATTCATTCATTCATTCATTCATTCATTCATTCATTCATTCATTCATTCATTCATCCATCCATAGTGCTAAGACAGTCCAATGTCTAAACCAGTCCCGGGGCGTACTAGAATAAAAGTGTTATTGCACATCCACTACAGTAGGTGGCAGTGGCGCTCTCGTCAAAATATATGCCACATGGCTGTCAATTTAGCAACTTTGAAGGTATTTCTAGTGACTTCTCAGACCCCCTTTTGGACTTTTTCCCCCAAATAGTGCAAAGTTACTAATCTAACATTTCTGACCTGCCATAGCGGCTTTATGTAGAGCTTTGGTGCTGATATTTGCAGATTAGAGCTGTTCAGACCTGCTTCCTGCGTGCAGCATGATCACGTGACATTGGCTGACCAATCATAAACCTCTCTTAGTTTCTCACTCGCTAGCAAAGACATTTTTCAGTTACTTTTTTACAAGCCTAATTGAATAGAGTTTAAGTACATAACGAGAGAAAAAACTGAAGTAAACAACATAACAGTTGGGCTGCTGTGCCTCAGTGTTTAGAGCGGTCATCTTCCAATCAGAAGATTGGCGGCTCAATCCCAACTTCCACCACCACATGTCAAACTGTCCTTGAGCAAGACAACTGAACCCCATGTAGGCCCCCAAATCGGGTTGTATTAATGTTAGCCCCTCCCTTCTCCCCCCATTCACATATCAGGTCGTGTGAATGTGTAAATGTAAAACTTGTAGTGTAAATGATATGCAGGACATTTACCATTTACATTTATGACAGTTTCAAGAACACACAACCAGGTGGGTTGATTATACATATGCATACAAAGATTTGCACATTTTGATTGTTTTGATAGCTTTTTTGTTAGAGGAGTGTGATATTAATGTTATGTAAAACTCTTCCTCTTTAAAAAAGATGAGGAAAGTATGGTGTTTTAAGATTACATTTACATTTATAAATATAGAATTTTGGCAGAAGAACTAATGTTTAATATTAATAAGGACACAATGATATGCAGGGGTGTACTTATAAAACTTAATTGGCAAATTATACTATTTAAAATCGCCGGGGGGGGGGGGCTAGCGTGAATTGTTTTCTTCCTCCTAGAGGGGGGCACGAAAGAAAATAACTGAGAAGCACTGGTCTAAACAGAAGAGATGGGAGAAAAGTTTGCCTGCCGTGCTAACACAGGAGCCAAGTCTGGTAACTGACCTGTTTCCTTTTTGCCGACACTGCAGCATTGCAAACAAAAGAGGAACGTAATTAAGTACGTTTTTTTTTGGCTCAGACAATATAGAAGGTGATTTTTTGTTTTTATCTTATTTCTTCCGACATGTTTCATCTGCAGCCTCCCTCAGGGGTTGTCATCTGGTGTCCTGGATGACGTGTCTTATAAGCTGACCCCTCCCATGAGGCCTTATGGCAAGTTATGTTGACAATCATCTGTCCAATACACATTCTCATAACCTCAGCTGTCCTACTGTCTCTGCTGCTGACTTCTGGCTCCTCACTGCCCTATTCAGCTTTTATTGTGTTAGACTATGTAGCTGACACCATTTTACACCAGTGGGTTGATTTTTTAGGAAGATCTAGTGTATAACTGAAGACCTAAACCAGTTCAAAGACAGCATAGATCCTCAGTGACACATGTTTGTTTACTTTGTTCCCGCTTAGGATGCCTTTTTGGGTCCTCCACAATGTCAGAAATTCTGAATAGACATTAGTAGGGAGTACTCTCTCTTTATAGCTCCTTCTCCGGCAAAGTCGGTACATCTGGAGGCAAACGAAGGCAGCTCTGCTCCAAATGAGGAAAGCCAAGAAGTGACTTGCTGACCACCATTGGACCCCGGCCCCTGTCTACACACCTGGGCAGCAGGTTTGGTTGTTATCCAGTAACATACTAATAAAATGTGAAGCCAGGAAACTAACTCCCAAGTTTTTGGTGCCATTCGATATTGAACGTGTTATTATGTGTTTCTACTATCTGGCTTAAACTCACCAGAGCATCTTATCCTTCTTTTCAACAAAGAAGAAACCCACCCCGACAGAAAAAGAAGAAGGTCGGATGATAACGGCCCCTAGGGAGTCCCAAATGTAAGTCTGGCTTAGTGTTGGAAACAGGAGAGATTATAGAGCCGGCTAGATAAGAGAGGCAAACCAGGAAGGAGACCAATGGCACAATCATAAGGTCGGTGCAGCGGGAGTGAGAGGGCGTTCTCTTTAATGAATGCTTGAACCAAATCGTGATATTCTGGGGGGTTCAGGTCTGGAGAAAAGGTGTTGCTTGATGGGGGTGCTGTTGATGTTGAGGATTGTAAACAGTTCAAGAGACAAAACTGACTCCACCCCTCCACCCGTCTCTCTGACCAGTTGATCTGTGGATTGTGTTTTGCTAACCATGGAAACCCCAGAATAAGCTGTGAGGGAGGGGAGCGGAAAACAAGAAACTTGGTGTGTACTGTCAAGGATCTGGGGTTTCCAGGCTTTTTGCTCCACGTTGTTTTTTTTTTTCCTGCTGCTGCTTTCTGGGGAAACGTGCTTGGATCCATGTGTATGCAGTGTTTCATCACTTGTATTTTTTCCTGTAGACATCAGTTTCTTGTGTAAAATCTGTGTACACGAGGCTCTTGGTTCAGAGTCTTACTTTGCAGGAGATTTCTGTGGAGCACGGCAAGTTCCATAAACACTAGCCCTAAGTTACACAGATTAATCATTTATTTACTGAGTTTGAACATACAAATAAACAGGCACTAATTAAGAAAATTGTGCCCACAAATTTAAAATCTCTTTCTTGAATTTACAAAACGGTACATGAATTTGCAAACAGACATTCTCAAAGAGCATCAAGATCATTGTTGTTATAAATGTTACCCCCTACATCCAAATTTTAATTGAGATAAGCACTTAATAGCTGTCTACAAAGTAAAAAAAAAAAAGTATAGTTCTGCAGAATTATGGTATACAATTGTAAAAAACACTTTTCTGATGTAACTGTTGAAATGAAAAAAATAAAAAACAGGAGACACAACTTTAATGCGATCAGCAGTTTTATTCAACCTGTAAAGCCTCATTTATTTTCTGGAGTTGTTTAGTTGCTGGTTTCTTGTTCAGATATGTTGCACTTTCTCAACTTTGCATTAACAACCAAACCCAACAAATGTTGTGCATAAACATAGTGTTATTGAAAATGACTGCATGTGGTGAAACAATGAGGGAACACATTTCTCTAACCTTCATATTAAATCCCGTGCCCAGCCTTTGTGTTCTCTAAAACAGTATGGAACATCTTCAGGCTTTTGTGATGTTTTTCAGCTTGATTCTAAAAGCCTTTAATTTGTTTAGCCTCTGTATTGTGGGCTTAGTCATCATTATCAGATACAATACCTGTGTGCAGACTATTACTTTAGTCCAGCAGCAAATTTTTTTGTATAAACAAATTTAAACTGCCAAAAAGGAACTGCACAATGCTCTCAGTTAAAGTAGCATTTAGACTTACTATGCTGTAGAACTCCGCATAGGAGGAACAAAAAGTCATTATTGAGATCTACTTCTGTTTTGGAACAAGTTCATCAATGTCTTGATCACCTTCCAGCCTCTTCTCCATGGCAATGAGCAGTTTGACTCCATCCACCACCAGCTGAGTCAGTTCCACTTCACTCCAGCCAAACGTTGCAGTGTTACTGACTCGATGCAATCCTGGAAATTCTGGAGCAAATGGCAAATAAATTTCAGCAGTTTTCTTCTTAAATATGAAAAGATTTGTTTATTTAGAAAAGAGCATTTAGTTTTTAGGAAAGTTTTGGATGTAAAATTTGAGAAGGTTGTACTAAACCATATGAACCACACCGGAAACTTTGGGGTTTTCGTCTAATCAACTTATTTATCCAAACAAACCCCTTATATACAACTAAAAGGTAAATATATGATCATATAGAGCAGGTAGAAACTGTTTTGAAGTTGAATTGAAAATTTGCATGGGGTAATGTGAAAATAGACTGCAGGCTATAAGGTCAGTCATTATCTATACCCTGTTTATTCCTGTTCAGGGTCTCAGGAAGTTGGGTTCTATCTCCAGCAGTCATTGAGTGAGAGGTTGGGTTACACCTGGACAGGTCACCAGTCTATCACAGAGCCACATGTAGACAGAAAAACACTCACACACACTCTCACGCCTAGGAACAATTTCTAGTTACAAATTAACCTGAAGCATATGTTTGGTATGTGGGAGGAAGCCAGTGTTCCAGGAGAGAACCCACACATGGGGAGAACATGCAAGCTCCAGGCAGAGGAAGTGAAATTGAAAATGACGCCCGGCTTAGCGGAGATCTGGTGTAATTTGAGGCATGCCATTATCGTGCGTCAGAAAATGCTCTTTAGTCCACTTGATCTTTGTAGGACTAGACTTGTCATGTCTGATAGTATTGAATTCTCTGTGGTGCTGGTCATAGCCGTGTACCTGCCGCCTAGCGCTAATGGTAATCTGGCGCTAGCCGAGCTGTACGAGGCTATTAACAAGCTCCAGACCGCCCACCCAGACGAAGTCAGTTCTCCCCAAATTCCATCAACATGTGGACTTGGCTACAAGTGGGGAGAACTATCAGGATAAAGTCTACACCTAAACGTGCGTGGTGCCTACAAAACAACTTTGCACCCGAATATCGGGTCCTCTGACCACGCTACAGTGATGCTTCAGCCCGCGTACTCAACACTACTAAAACGCACGAGACCTGCCAGGAAAACCATCAGACAACACCTCGCTGAGCCAGATGATCGTCCCAGCGTGCTTCAAGGCCACCACCATCATGCCAAAGAAATCTCCAGTTTCCTGCCTGAGCGATTACCGCCCCATCGCCCTGACCCCCATCACCATGACGTGCTTTGAGAGACTTGTCATGGCACAGATAAAAAGCAACCTGCCCGATTCACTCGACCCCCTGCAGTTCGCTTATTGCACAAACAGGTCAACTGAGGATGCAATATCCACTGCTCTTAACCTTTACCTTTCTCACTTGGAAAACAAAAACTCTTATGTTAGATTGCTGTTCATAGATTTTAGTTCAGCATTTAACACTATCATCCCTAAGAGACTGTGTGAGAAACTGAGCAGGTTAGGTCTGAACACCTCACTCTACAACTGGATTCTAGATTTCCTGTCAGAGAGGCCTCAGTCGGTTCGAATTGGCTACAAGTGGGCTGCGTTCTCAGCCCACTTTTGTTCACACTCCTGACCCATGACTGCACCGCTCTGCACAGCTCAAACCACATCGTCAAATTTGCAGATGACACGACTGTGGTTGGGCTTGTCAGCAACAATGACGAGTCGGCGTACATAGATGAGATCCAGCAGCTGGCGACCTGGTGCAGCGAGAACAACCTGTTGCTAAATGTGGACAAAACCAAGGAGATGATTGTCGATTTCAGGAGAACTCGCTCCACCCACACACCACTCAGCATCCATGGTTCCGCAGTTGAGACAGTAAAGAACACCAAGTTTCTGGGAATTCACATCTCAGATGACCTCACCTGGACCACCAACACCACCTCCATCACAAAAAAGGCCCATCAGCTTCTCTACTTCCTGAGACGGCTGAAACGAGCCAACTTTCCGGCTCCCACCCTCACCGTGTTCTACAGGGGCACCATAGAGAGCATCTTAACCAACTGCATATCCACCTGGTTCAGAAACAGCACTGGTACCGACCTCAAGCGGCTCCAACGGATTGTCAAAGCAGCCGGGAACATCATCCTAACATCTCTTCCGCTGCTGCAGGACATCTACCACAAGCGCTGCATAAGAAGAGCCTCCTGCATCGCGCTCGACCCCTCACACCCTTCACACAGTCTGTTTTCACTCCTCCCATCCAAGAGACGCTATTGCAGCATCAGGGCTCAATCGACCAGGATGCAAAATAGCTTTTTTCCACAAGCTATCAGACTCCTGAACTCACTCCCGGCTATCACACTTCCCCTCACACACACACCGAGACTGTGAAACAAACTGACTCTGTTGCACCACTGCACTCTCCCCTCACACGCACAACTGGACTATGAATAATCCATTCACTCTACTACACCACCGCACCTTTCCATCCATTCACTCTACTACACCACCACACCTTTCCATCCATTCACTCTACTACACCACCGCACCTTTCCCTTACACACACTACCGGACCCAGTTGCACCACTGCACTCTACCAGACTTTGCTGCTACATGGTAAATCACAATCTGATGCAAATTTGCACATACGCTGAAATTCCACAGTAATTTTTACCATCCTACGTCGATTTTTTTCTCTTCAATTTTCTTGTGCTAAATGAGTGTACATATTTTGATTTTATATGCCTGTTTGTATAATTGTAATATTTGTTATAACTGGAGCCATGTCATCTCGTCTCTCTATGTACTGTACAGTATATACAGTAGCAGTGATGACAATAAAGTTGACTTTGACTTTGCTGCTCGAGATGAAAAGTTGGGCATCAGCCTGTGGCACTTATGACAAGTCCATCATCCTTAATGCGTTGGAACAGATCCGCAAGATGTTTTAAATGATCTTCCCATGTACAACTAAAGACCACAATATCATCAATATATGCTGCTGCATATCGGTCTGCACCTCTCAAAACTTCATCCACCAACCTCTGAAATGTGGCCGGTGCGCTATGCAAACCAAAGGGCATCACCGTGAATCTGAACCGTCCACTTGGTACTCTGAATGTTGCAAGGTCCTTTGAAGATTCTGTCAAGGGAACCTGCCAATACCCTTTACACAGGTCCAAGGTTGTCAAAAAGTTAGCGTGTCCCAAGCGATCAATCAGTTCGTCAACCCTTGGCATAGGATACGGATCAAAAGCCGACACCGAATTTAGTTTTGAAAAATTCACACAAAATCTAAACTTGGAATCATCCTTCTTTGGGACAAGCACAATAGGAATACACCACTCACTAAATGAAGGCTCAATTATTCCTGCAGCTTGCAACTCTTCCAGCTCACTATTCAGTTCAGGCAGTAGTTTAGCAGGAATACAACATGTAGTATTTCTTATTGGCCGCTGATCTGGAGAATGAAGAGTGATTTTATGTTCAGCAAGGTGTGTACAACCTGGCTTTGAACTGAAGAGTTCTTGAGTCAACAGTGCATGAACCCGCTGCCTTCTTTCACATGACAAATGATCCAGATTTGGTAAAACAGTGTCCCCTGATGATGAAGGAAAGTACTGCTCTTGAGGCTCTTCCTCCTCCATTACTCTGCATGCCCACATAGAAGTTAAAATAGATGGTTGATCAGTCCACTCTTTCAACAGATTGATATGGAACACTTAATGGGTCTTTCGCTGATCCGGCAAATAAAGTTCATAAGTCACTGGGCCGGTCTTCCTTGTGATTTCATAAGGTCCCTGCCACTTTGCAAGCAGACTGCTCTCAGATGTTGGTAACAGAAGAAGAGCTTTCTGCCCCACCCTTCGTTTTGACACCTTGTCATACTGTACCTCAGCTTCTGTCATTGCTGAGCTTGAGCTAGATTATTGTTAGCAAGCTCCTGAAAATGCTCGAGTTTTTCTCTCATTTTAAGGACATATGAGAGCTCACAACACCTTTGCTCTGACATAGGACCTTCCCACGCTTCCTTAAGAACATCCATTGGACCTTCCCACGCTTCCTTAAGAACATCCATTGGATCTCTAACCCGATGCCCATACAGTAACTGGAATGGTGAAAACCCAGTAGATGTTTGTGGTACCTCCCTGTAGGCAAACAACAAAAATGGAAGCCATTGATCCCAATCTGAACCTGTGTCATTCACAAACTTTCTGAGAATGGGCTTCAAGGTCTTGTTGAACCTCTCCACGAGGCCATCTGTCTGTGGATGATAAGGACTGGTTCTAACACCTTGAATCCCAAATAAGCTGTACACATCTTTGAGTAGCTTTGATGTGAAGTTGGTACCCTGGTCTGTAATGATCTCTTTGGGGATTCCAACTCGTGAAAACAACTGAACCAAGCAGTTTACAATCTGGCGGGCTTTTATTTTCTTCAGGGGGAACGCTTCAGGATATTTTGTAGCATAGTCACAGACTACCAATATGTACCTATGACCGGCTTTACTTCTTTCCAATGGGCCAACTATGTCCATAGCAATGTGGGAAAAGGGTGTTTCAATGATGGGTATACTGATAAGCGGAGCCCTATCTGTTTTCTTGCCTGAAGCTGTTAACTGGCAGTGTAGACAGGCTTTACAGTATTTCACAGCACCACTGTACTGTTGGGGCCAATAAGACATTGGAACCATTCAAGAGAATGCTTTAGATTGCCCCAAGTTTCCTGCCCAGGGAATGGAATGACTCAAGTTCAAAATGGTAGATCTCAAACTTTGTGGAATTACTAACTGGTCCCCAATCTGGGGCTACGGCGATACAACAAATCCCCCTTAATCACAAACACTTCCTGCTTCCCTTCCACTTTAGTTGACTCAGGTACACACCGAGTGATTAAAGGTGAAAGTGTTGGATCTGCCTTTTGTAGTTTAGCGACCTCACTAGTACTGGGAAGAACTTCCAACCTTAAAGGATCTAAGGTGTTTTTAGCTACTTTCGTTCCCTTCACCCTTTCATGTCTTCTTTGTCGCCTACTTTTTTTGGTTTTATTATGAGTGCTAAACTCAAGAGGTAACTCCACAGTTCCAAAGGGCAACTCACTCCAACTCAGGCCATTGACTTGTTGGTCCTTAGCTTTTGACCTTGTAAAAAGGTAACCTTGTAACCTTGGGGGCGGCTGTGGCTCAGTGGGGGCGGCTGTGGCTCAGTGGTTAGAGCGGTCGTCCTCCAATTTGAAGGTTGGTGGATCGATCCCGGCTTCCACCGCCACATGTCGAAGTGTCCTTGGGCAAGACACTGAACCCCATGTTGCCCCCCGATCTGCGTATCGGGTTGTGTGAGTGTTAGCCCCTACCCTCTCCCCCCGGTTTACATATCGGGTTGTGTGAATGGGTGAATGTAAAACTTGTAGTGTGAAAGCGCTTTGAGTGGTCTAAATGACTAGAAAAGCGCTATACAAATACAGGACATTTACATTTACCATTTACCATTTGTAACAGCCAGGAGAGTTTCAAAATCTTTGTTCTGACTGGAACATTTTCCTATTAGCTCTGGAAGGATTGGGAGATCTCACCCCTATTGAAGGCTCATGTTGCTGACATTCGAATACATTTTTAACCGAGTCTTCAGTCTGTAAAACTGAACACATGTAGTTTTTACCCACATACATCCTTGTGCTCTGAGCTTTAAGATGACCTGTTTGACCACACAAATGACATACTTTATTCAGTTTATTCCTTAATTCAGATCTAGCAGGGTCAGTGAGATACCAGTTCTGTCTTGTGTGCTTAACCTTAGAGTCAGGCTCACCAAATGACTTGGTTGGTGACATATAGGAGAGAGACTTAGCTTGAGTGAAGTCTTTTGATGGACGACGGGCTAAAATGAAAGCTTTGGTCAGTTCCACTGCTTCCCTTGATGTCTTTGGGTTACGCTCCTTAACCCACATTCGTAGATCAGGATCCAGAGGCCTAAGAAACGGCTCCAAGATAATGGCATCCCCAATTTCATCCTTCGACTTGGCGTCAGGGTTCATCCACTTGATGTACAACTCCCTCAGACGAACCTGAAGCTCGCTTGGGGTCTCACCTTCTACAAAACCACTGGAACGAAACCTCATCCAATAGGTGTCAACACTGATTTCATACTTCTGCAAGACAGCACACTTTACTTTTGCATAATCCATTGTGTCGTTAATGTCCATGGCTACATAGGCCGCATGAGCTTTACCAGTTAGCAGTGGGGCCAGGTGAAGAGCCCACTCATCTGGAGGCCACTGGCATGCATGAGCAATTCTTTCAAAGGTGACTAAGTAGTGTTCAATGTCCTCACCTTCATTGTATGGTTGCATTTTTGACCCTTTCCAGCCAGAATTTCTCACCAGTGCCGCATGCTGTGTCCCACCAGACTGATGAACTACAGTAGGTCAGAGTCAGGCCTGCTTTGGTCATGAGGACTAGAAGATGGTTGCAGATTTTGATCCGTTGAAGCACCTGATGCTGATGCTTGAAGGTCAGACTGCTGATGATCCAGGCTCTGCTGCTGCATTTGCTGTTGAAGCTGTGCAAACTGGTGCCGGATTTGCCTCCATCTGTCCTCCTGGTGCTTGCGGTCCTGCTCCAGCTTGGCATCGCGTTCAGCCTGCTGCTTCTTTAGAGATTGCAAAAGTCTTGTCAGTTCAACCACATTTTCTTGCTCAGCATGTTGACCACTTACTGCCCCTTGTTTGTCACTGGCATCTTGTGGTTCTGCATCACCCTCTGGAACAAACCCCTTCTTAGCTTGGGTAGCCATCTTCTCCATTGCTTCTTGATTGGCCTGGAAGTAATCGCTGCCACCACATGTAAGATAGCCTGGCCATAGTGATCAAAGAAGGATGGTGGAGAGATGTTTTCCAGTGTAGCAAGTGATTTATTTACAAAAAAAATGGTGAAAAAATATTTACAAAAATAACTCAAAAGTAAGTTGGTACAAAAACATAACCAACTTACAGTATGTTAACTCAAAATAAAACAGTGCACTCAGCTACACTGACCTGGGCCTTCTCCTCTATTCTCAGCTCCTCTACTTATATAACCTGGAGCCAATTATCCAAATGGTCTCCACTGAAATGTACCATTGTTACAGCTGAAGAAACTTTTACCATTGAGACTAATATCCTAACAATCTAGAAGCCTATATCAAAAGATGTCTCATTCACAATACTCTAAAATACACAATCACATCCTATACACTTTAAAATGTGAGTTAGATTTCCAGGACTCTCTTCACTGGACTCTTCCTGTGACCTCGTCAACAGGAACCTATAAATACAGGAAGTGATGCAGCATTTCCTCCTTTTGCCTCTGGAACACAAGTAAGTAAGATAAGAGCTCAAATAATACAAATACCCCAGACGAAATAAAATGTGGTTACCCCCCCCCCCCAACTTGTCTATTGATTCAAACCAAGATGTTACAAAGAATCTGCAAAAGTACAAAACATAAACAAACCCGGGATAGTAAATGTTTGCCAATTACAGAAACCCAAATAAGGTGTGGCTAAATCTTAAACAGAAGGTTAACTGGAAACATCACCAGCTCTGGGGCAAATGGAGTTCTCACCCACTTTGTCACACAGCTACACAAACTGATTTGGATTAAGGGCTATTTTCAATCCAATGATGTTTTATTATTAAAATGGGTCAAAAATATACCATTTCATGTTGTAGTGCCACACAAGACACAATACACATAACTGTCTTCCCTTGATCTTACTACAGCTCATATTTTGGGAAAATAGACTTAAATTTAATTTTAGGGTCTTTTTCATCATGTAATAGCATCAGTCTCAGGTTTCGGTGAACGATGGTGGGACCTATTTTATTTAATCTACTACTAAACTGGTAAACGTGTAGGCTGCACATTTACCAGTTTAATAGTAGATTAAATAGAATTCTAGGTTATGTGATTTGAGCAGGTTATTACAGGAGAACAAAAATATTTATTTCATAGAGGAAAGAAACAGAAAAAGCTGTGTGTGGCTTTTGTTTTATTATTTTACACGCTTACATCAATAGGCATACAACCAAACTCCCTCTTGTGTTCCCAGCCTGAATTATTGTCTCAGTCCACCCCTGTGTCCAACAACTCATTTTCACACCATTTTAACAAATCACTTCATAGATTCAATGTGGAGAAATGGGATTGAAGGCATCAGACTCTCATGCCAAATTGGTGAAGCACATTAAGTATATGTCAGAGTGCAGACCGGAGGAGTTGACTTTATTTCTAATGTTTCTGAATGATGAGCTTTGCTTATTTTGTTAATAGCCACAGATTTTTAGAATGTTTTTATATTTAACATGTGGTTTTGTTTGTTGAAGAAATTAATGTTCTGAAATTTAAGGATTTCATTTTTCTTTATTGCTGTGAAATAGGCCAAGAAATAGGTATTAATTTTTTTTTTTTATTGATTAATTTTTTTCAATTCAGCCCAATCGGCTGGTTCCTTAGATAGAAAATGTTTTATTATTAACTGGTTGATTTTTCTGTGAAGTGCCTTGAAATAACTTTGTCATGAACTGGCGCTTTATAAATAAATAAACTTGAACTTGAAATAAACTTGATAAACATGGTCTTAAAAAGGTCCTAAAAAGACCTGAGTTTGACTTGAAGACGGAACCCTGTATAAAGTCAGGCAAATTTTGAAGAGCATCCGTAATACCTGTTTTGTCCATGTGAATCCTCAGTCTCTTCAGGACGTCCTGGGCACGCTTGTGATTGGGAAGGTGTTGCAATTTGAGGTATATATTGATGGTGAGACCAGTTCCTATGTCAGCTGGAGAGCTTGTCACCCACCCAAGCTGCTGTTTCCAGATGAATGGGTGCTTCAGCTCTTTAAAGTACTCATCAAGCTGGACACATAAGGGGAAAGAATGCAAAGACTCAGCAACTCTTCCAGTGAGCGCAGATCCTAAAAAGTTTCCCTAATCGATTTTTGTCAGTTGCTTATTTGAGCATCCCAGAATATTTAAAATAACAGTTCACACTATTCTTAGGAAATAGTAAGGGCTGGAAATCCTGAAAAAAAACTGAGAACTTCAGATGCAAATCAAATTTTAGATTTTTACATTAGGCTAAGTGATATACAGTGGGGCAAAAAAGTATTTAGTCAGCCACCAATTGTGTAAGTTCTCCCACTTAAAAAGATCAGAGAGGCCTGTAATTTTCATCATAGGTATACCTCAACTATGAGAGACAAAATGAGGGAAAAAAATCCAGAAAATCACATTGTCTGATTTTTAAAGAATTTATTTGCAAATTATGGTGGAAAATAAGTATTTGGTCAATAACAAAAGTTAATCTCAATACTTTGTTATATAGCCTTTGTTGGCAATGACAGAGGTCAAACGTTTTCTGTAAGTCTTCACAAGGTTTTCACACACTGTTGCTGGTATTTTGGCCCATTCCTCCATGCAGATCTCCTCTAGAGCAGTGATGTTTTGGGGCTGACGCTGGGCAACACGGACTTTCAACTCCCTCCAGAGATTTTCTATGGGGTTGAGATCTGGAGACTGGCTAGGCCACTCCAGGACCTTGAAATGCTTCTTACGAAGCCACTCCTTCGTTGCCCGGGCGGTGTGTTTGGGATCATTGTCATGCTGAAAGACCCAGCCACGTCTCATTTTCAATGCCCTTGCTGATGGAAGGAGGTTTTCACTCAAAATCTTACGATACATGGCCCCATTCATTCTTTCCTTTACACGGATCAGTCGTCCTGGTCCCCTTGCAGAAAAACAGCCCCAAAGCATGATGTTTCCACCCCCATGCTTTACAGTAGGTATGGTGTTCTTTGGATCCAACTCAGCATTCTTTCCCCTCCAAACACGACAAGTTGAGTTTCTACCAAAAAGTTCTATTTTGGTTTCATCTGACCATATGATGTTCTCCCAATCCTCTTCTGGATCATCCAAATGCTCTCTAGCAAACCGCAGACGGGCCTGGACGTGTCCTGGCTTCAGCAGGGGGACACGTCTGGCACTGCAGGATTTGAGTCCCTGGCGGCGTAGTGTGTTACTGATGGTAGCCTTTGTTACTTTGGTCCCAGCTCTCTGCAGGTCATTCACTAGGTCCCTCCGTGTGGTTCTGGGATTTTTGCTCACCGTTCTTGTGATCATTTTGACCCCACGGGGTGAGATCTTGCGTGGAGCCCCAGATCGAGGGAGATTATCAGTGGTCTTGTATGTCTTCCATTTTCTAATAATTGCTCCCACAGTTGATTTCTTCACACCAAGCTGCTTACCTATTGCAGATTCAGTCTTCCCAGCCTGGTGAAGGTCTACAATTTTGTTTCTGGTGTCCTTTGACAGCTCTTTGGTCTTGGCCATAGTGGAGTTTGGAGCGTGACTGTTTGAGGTTGTGGACATGTGTCTTTTATACTGATAACGAGTTCACACAGGTGCCATTAATACAGGTAACGAGTGGAGGACCGAGGAGCCTCTTAAAGAAGTTACAGGTCTGTAAAAGCCAGAAATCTTACTTGTTTGTAGGTGACCAAATACTTATTTTCCACCATAATTTGCAAATAAATTCTTTAAAAATCAGACAATGTGATTTTCTGGATTTTTTTTCCTCATTTTGTCTCTCATAGTTGAGGTATACCTATGATGAAAATTACAGGCCTCTCTGATCTTTTTAAGTGGGAGAACTTACACAATTGGTGGCTGACTAAATACTTTTTTGCCCCACTGTAACACTGACGTTTACAGTAAAGCATGATGTATCACTTCCTGTTTATCTGGCTTACACTGTCTAATTCTTTGCTCCTCCAGGCGTTCAAATCAACTAAAACGAAATCAAATTTGACAGTAACTCATGAAAATCTGATTAAAATAAACACTTTTAAACACAAATAAGCACTTTTTTAAGACTAGAAAAGTGCTGTACAGGACATTTACCATTTGATGACTGATCATCATTATTGATTATTTAGTCTTATAGAAACCTGCTGCAGCAGGAGGATCATGTTAGTATTAATGAATCAACTCCTATTTAAACGTTCATGTTCCTTCAGCAACAGGTTGAGGAGGAGTAGCAGCTATTTTCCAGTCAGGTCTATTGATTATCTCAATTAGTTACAATTCTTTTGAATTTATGAACCTCAGCTTGCACCATAATTGGAGATCAGAAAAGATCTATTTTATTAGTTTTTGTATATCATCTAACCTTATTTTGAGTTTCTGTCTGAATTTATATACTTTTTATCAGATTTATTATTAAAAAAATGATAAAGTCATTATAGCAGAGTATTTCAATATTCATGTTGATGTTGAAGATGATAGTCTAAATATAGCATTTACTTATCTTTTAGATTCAACAGTTTTTTCCCCAAAATGTCCACAAACCAACTCACCATCTTCATCATACCCTTGATTGTGTTCTAACTTATGGTCTGTAGAGAGTGAGCAGCTAATAGTATTTAGGAAATACTGTTAGCCTTTGTGTTCATAATGACAAACTTCACAAACTTCACAGCCCCAGATAGAAATATAATTACCCCTGATGTTTATCAGAAAATGCTGTAACTAAATTCAAAGAATCTATTCCATGATTTTTTTTTCAGAACTATATTTCCTTTCAAACGGATTCACAAATGATTTTTCAAGAGTATGTTGTACCCGCAACCAGGGATGGATGGATGGATGGATGGATGGATGGATGGATGGATGGATGGATGGATGGATGGATGGATGGATGGATGGATGGATGGATGGATGGATGGATGGATGGATGGATGGATGGAGTCATAATTTACATGTTCATCATCACCAAACAAAATTTGATTAGAATTGTATTCAGACAAGTTGTGAGTCAGTAGTGATAATTAGTTCCTAATGTATCATGTCATGGTGGAATCATTATTATTACAGTAAATCTAACTGTAGATTTTTCCTTTTGTTTTAATTTTGGTTACTCTGTCTGACTGATGGCACAGAACTGGCCATGAAACTGATCAGACTGCAGTCTGCTCAAGTGAATTGTCCATCATTAGTAACAGTGTTTCAGATACATCATCTCTTGATAAAAAAAAAGCTTTAAATATGTAACAAATAAACTCTTCTCTTTAAATTTTCTAAATATTTGGTTGGTTAAAGAAAAAAGATGTTGATGATTATAAATGAATTTAAACAGACGGTAATTGTTGCAGATTAGAGATCTGATGATATCCTGAGTTTCAATTTTATTTTGTAAATGCTAGAGAAACTATTACTGACCTTTTGCAGGTTGATGTAGATAGATTTAAAGGCTTCAGTCACATTGGCATCATCACGCACTGACACCAGCTTGAGATGGTCCTCCATGTTGACCAAGACCTTTAAGCTTCCATCCTTACTCACCCTGCATGAAACTTTATTACAGCATTAAACATTTGTCCCTCCCACTGACTCTAACACTTAAAATGTTTACCTCAAACTCCAGTTTAGTGCTAATGGCTGAACAAGACAGCTTTTGTATTAATATAGCTGAAAGTGTTTGTTGTTGTTTGTTGACTCGAGAATCATTGTTTTTTAGCATCAAATTACAGCCTATAATATATGTAAACATGGGTTTTAATCTGATGCTTACTTGCTCTACCTCTCCTTAGACATCAGAGAAACTAGACTAACCAAACTGCCCTGGCATCAGGCCAGTCTCGTGCTACACCAGTACGAAGCTGCAGGGAAGATGGAGGGTTCAGGTTCAGCTCTATCTGCTGCTCCTGGTTCAGCTCCTCCAATAAGAAGAAATGGCCTGGAAGTTCCTCTTCTAGCTGCTGCAGAGCTGAAACAGACAGGAAACACTGGTCAGTGTTTTTTGTTTAAGTGTAGCTGTTTTTAGTTCCTCTTGCTAGAAATAATATAATCTGATTAATTATAATTATATAATAATATAATCATAGGCAGTGAGTTCTGAAGGAGCTCCTAATGAGTTCAGATGTAAAAACATACAAACTGAAAGACACCGCTCACGAACTCCAGTGTGTTCAGAATCAAAAGATGGTGAAAGAGGTGACAAAGAAGATTAACAACTTTTATATTTGTATTCCTTTTTAAATGATCTTCCAAACCTTCAGTACAGAACTCTGCAATGAACAGTAAACATGATGTTTAGGTTGCTACACAAGTATTTTAATCCTTGTGACAAAAACTATTGTAAATGTTCTCACAATATCTGATGGAACCTTTAGGCAGAAAAGTGTTCAAGTTAAAATGTTGAGACTGCACCACTTCACATTAATAAGATGCTGAAATGGAGATAAGTAGTACCTCTTCTAGCGAACAAGAGGAGCCGTCTGCGCTCTCCTCTACTGCAGTGTGTTGGAAAACAGAAGTCCTCAATACCTCGAACCACACTGACCTGACAGCGCACAGCATAAGACCTGTCCAAGTCCTCAGCTCCCTACATGTGTAAACAAACTCACAAAGATTTGTAAACATGGAAATAGGATTAAAAAGAAAACTATAAATAGTGGATCTCACAGAGATAAAGTTAAAGAAACAGAGAGTACATGTACTGGGATGGTGATTGATCAGTAGCCACAGATGTGCTGATTGCAACATGGAGCAGATAGTGAAATTAGATGCTAGAAACACAGATACAATGACAAGAACAACTCTGAAATGTAATCATCGCCTAAGTATCAAAACCTATCTCACAGAAAACACAGGGACAAATAAAGCACTCATCCAAAACAAAGACTCAGACATGTTTGAGTAGATTCTCAGTCATCCAGGACTTCACAATCCAAAACGTTCTCAAAAAAAGGACTTTTTGAAAAGAAACAACTTTGAAACCTGGAACTCCCAAACTATGACCAGAACTTTCAGATGAGAGGTTAAACATTTTCAAGAAATAGAAGAAGTCCAGTTGTCTTTAAAAAAAAGGTTTTCAGTTTTTCTTTATTTTAATAGGTGTGGATATATAAACATCAAACCAGAACTTAAGTAGTATGTGGACCTGCTACCTTTAAGTTGTCATAGTTGAAGTCACTCTCTGGTGTTTGGCTTTTGATCTTGTGTTCATGATACGCTTCAATGATTCGGTCAAAGAAGTCACAGAACAGGATGTAGGATTGAGCGTCACCTGCAACACAGCCAATCGACACAGGGCCTGAGCAGTCACCTTCACACACACACACACACACACACACACACACACACACACACACAGACACACACACACAAACGCACACACACACACACACATGCGCACACACACACACACATCAGTCACAGGGAGAAATTCCTTTTTAATAGAATAAGATAAGAAAGTAATGCTCATGATGAGAGACATGCTGATGAAACATGATTTTAATATGATTATAAACCACTTTCTGTCTGCTTTTCATTCTGTAAGCCATGTGACTCTCAGCTGTATGAAAGGGGCTCAACAAATGAAGTCTGTGTTGTTCATTGATTGATTGACTGAATGATTGATGTCTCTATAATTTAGGTGAACAATGTGAGTGATTATTATTTTAAATATGAAAAGTTGAACTTCTGTGTTGATGTTACTGTGATTGTTGATCACTGGGGTAACACTCATCTCTAAGCTTGCATTTGTGATCAGATGTGTAACCCTGGGAAGTAAGCAGGTAGTTATTCTACACAGAGTCTTTAATAAAGAAGCTGGGATTAGTTCCATGGTTTTTTCTTCAGAGCAGGGAATTTACCTGGTTCCTCTACACCAGGACGGATGACATCATCAAAGATAACTCCACTCTGGGTGCAGCGGTTGAACTGTCGGCTGTACATGGCTCGGGTGAGTATTCGTCCCATCCAGGTAGAATTCCTGCGCAGGTCAGGAAACTCCTCATCAGGGGAGCCTCTCTTTAAATGGAACTGGGTCATGGGGTCCGGTGGAACCAAACTCTGATCACACAGGAAGGAGACAGAGCTAGTACAGTTCTACACAGAGCCTGACACATTACACATGTTCTCTTTAAATGTTTCTAGTCTTTGAATGTTTGTGTTAGATGAAACATGAAAACAATTTTAGAAAGAACATAAAACCAAATGTAAAGATTTGGTTTTTAAAGTTGCAGAAACAATCTGATGTCGCCTGTCTGACCATCGATCAATCCACAAAATCTTGATCAAGATCAAGATCTTTTGTCGATAATATTAACGAGGTACGATGCTGTTTTATTACTTGGAGATCTTAACATTCATGTCTGTTGCCCTGATAAACCATTAGTAAGTGATTTCATGAATCTGATAGACTGTTTTGTCTTATTGCAACATGTGTTCAGCCACATGCATGTTCAGGGACATACACTTGACTTGGTTCTGTCTTATGGTTTAAATGTCACTAATCTTAGAATCGAGGACGCCGTGTTTTCTGATCATTGTCCTGTCTTGTTTGACATTACTGTGCATGATGCTGTGATATCCATCCCTGCTTCTGTATGTTCTGTTCGTATGATCAACCCGACAACTGCTGCTCATTTTTCCTTTCTATTTCTCGGCTGTCCCATCCCTGAAAATCTTGATCCTGAAGGAGTTAGCTTGTGGTTTCAGTCCACCTGTCAATCTTGGACACAGTAGCTCCTTTGAAAACCAGGGCACTTAAAGCAAATCCTCAGCCTTGGTTGAATGCCACCACTCGTGCTACAAAACAGAGGTGCAGGCAGGCGGAGAGAAAGTGGAAGAAGGATGGGCTTCAGGTATCCCTTCAAATTCTGAGGAATTGCTGGTCATGCTACCAGTCAACAGTCAGACAAGCTAAGCAAAATTATTTATCACATATTATTTCATCCAATCGTCAAAAGCCTCGTGTACTATTTCACACTATTGATTCTGCTCTCAGCCCCCCACAGCTGCCAGCCGTTGTCCCCCCTGATCATACTTGTGATGACTTTTTGAATTTCTTTATCGACAAAATAGCAGCTGTTAGAGCTTCAATTCCTTCAATTTCTCCCTCCTCCCTTCTAGCCACATCCTCAGCACCCTCCTCTGGTAACTGCATTCTTTCACACTTTGAGCCTTTAACTTTATCTTCTCTCTATGACCTGACGAGTCACTGAAAATCTTCTGGCTCCCCTGAGGATGCTCTACCTCCACGCCTGTTTAAAGAGCTCATTCAAACATTCGGTCCGGCAGTTCTTAACATTATTAATGGCAGTTTGTCCTCTGGTGTTGTTCCTAGTTATTTCAAATATGCTGTAGTTTCCCCCTTACTTAAGAAACCTGGTCTTGATCCTTCTGTGCTGTCTAACTTCAGACCAATCTCTCGGCTCCCATTTATCTCTAAGATCTTAGAGAAAGTTTTCCATCTCCAGCTGATGAAGTTTCTTATAAGTAATGGTGCTTTTGAGCCATTTCAATCAGGTTTTAGACCTCTGCACAGCACTGAAACAGCTCATTTGAGAGTTTTTGATGACATTCTTTTGGCAACCGATTCAGGCAACCAAGTTATCCTGGTGTTACTCGATTTAACAGCAGCCTTCGATACAATTGATCACGCCTCTCTATTAACACGCCTAGAGCACTGGGTAGGCATTAAAGGCGTGGCATTGGAATGGTTTAGGTCCTACTTTTCTGACAGGACTTTCTCTGTGCGTTGTGGTTGGTCCCAGTCTTCCCCTGCCTCCTTATCCTGTGGTGTCCCCCAGGGGTCCATTCTGGGGCCTTTGCTCTTTTCACTCTATCTCCTCCCCCTGGGACAAATCTTCAGGAACCATAAATATGCTTTTCATCTGTATGCAGATGATACTCAGATCTATATGCCATTTAACCACAAGGATCGTTTGGCCTTGGTAGGTCTGTTAGCCCGCCTTGAGGATGTCAAAACCTGGATGTCGCAGAACTTTTTACACTTAAATGACACCAAAACAGAAATTATAGTTTTTAACCCCCCCCACTCATCAGCCTTTAGCTGCTGATCTTGGTCCTCTGTCCAAACAGACAAAATCGGTGGTCACTAGTCTTGGTGTCCAGTTGGACAGCATGCTGAACCTGGACAGACAGATAAGTGCCACTGTGAAGGCCAGCTTTTTCCATCTCAGGCGTTTAGCAAAGGCTAAACATTTTTTAACCCGGTGTGACCTGGAAACAGTAATCCACGCTTTCATCACCAGCAGACTAGATTACTGTAATGCACTTTTATTTGGCATACCTCAAAAACATCTTTCACGCCTTCAATTGGTCCAGAACGCTGCAGCACGGCTTTTGACAAACACCAAAAAAAGAGATCACATTTCCCCCATCTTGGCCTCTCTGTTCACATTCTTTTGTGGTGTTTTTATCTGTTTAACTTTGTTCAGCGCTTTGTATCAGCTGCCACTGTTCTTAAAGCACTATGTAAATAAACTTGACTTGACTTGACTTGACTTGACTGCATGACAGTTTTAGAAATGAATAAGTTAGTTTGAGTTTTCTATACTTAATATACTCAGGTTAGTTAAAACACAAGGAGGGATCTTTTATTTTGTGTTATACATACAGTGGGGCAAAAAAGTATTTAATCAGCCACCAATTGTGTAAGTTCTCCCACTTAAAAAGATCAGAGAGGCCTGTAATTTTCATCATAGGTATACCTCAACTATGAGAGACAAAATGAGGAAAAAAAATCCAGAAAATCACATTGTCTGATTTTTAAAGAATTTATTTGCAAATTATGGTGGAAAATAAGTATTTGGTCAATAACAAAAGTTAATCTCAATACTTTGTTATATAGCCTTTGTTGGCAATGACAGAGGTCAAACGTTTTCTGTAAGTCTTCACAAGGTTTTCACACACTGTTGCTGGTATTTTGGCCCATTCCTCCATGCAGATCTCCTCTAGAGCAGTGATGTTTTGGGGCTGACGCTGGGCAACACGGACTTTCAACTCCCTCCAGAGATTTTCTATGGGGTTGAGATCTGGAGACTGGCTAGGCCACTCCAGGACCTTGAAATGCTTCTTACGAAGCCACTCCTTCGTTGCCCGGGCGGTGTGTTTGGGATCATTGTCATGCTGAAAGACCCAGCCACGTCTCATTTTCAATGCCCTTGCTGATGGAAGGAGGTTTTCACTCAAAATCTTACGATACATGGCCCCATTCATTCTTTCCTTTACACGGATCAGTCGTCCTGGTCCCCTTGCAGAAAAACAGCCCCAAAGCATGATGTTTCCACCCCCATGCTTTACAGTAGGTATGGTGTTCTTTGGATCCAACTCAGCATTCTTTCCCCTCCAAACACGACAAGTTGAGTTTCTACCAAAAAGTTTTATTTTGGTTTCATCTGACCATATAATGTTCTCCCAATCCTCTTCTGGATCATCCAAATGCTCTCTAGCAAACCGCAGACGGGCCTGGACGTGTCCTGGCTTCAGCAGGGGGACACGTCTGGCACTGCAGGATTTGAGTCCCTGGCGGCGTAGTGTGTTACTGATGGTAGCCTTTGTTACTTTGGTCCCAGCTCTCTGCAGGTCATTCACTGGGTCCCTCCGTGTGGTTCTGGGATTTTTGCTCACCGTTCTTGTGATCATTTTGACCCCACGGGGTGAGATCTTGCGTGGAGCCCCAGATCGAGGGAGATTATCAGTGGTCTTGTATGTCTTCCATTTTCTAATAATTGCTCCCACAGTTGATTTCTTCACACCAAGCTGCTTACCTATTGCAGATTCAGTCTTCCCAGCCTGGTGAAGGTCTACAATTTTGTTTCTGGTGCCCTTTGACAGCTCTTTGGTCTTGGCCATAGTGGAGTTTGGAGCGTGACTGTTTGAGGTTGTGGACAGGTGTCTTTTATACTGATAACGAGTTCACACAGGTGCCATTAATACAGGTAACGAGTGGAGGACCGAGGAGCCTCTTAAAGAAGTTACAGGTCTGTGAAAGCCAGAAATCTTACTTGTTTGTAGGTGACCAAATACTTATTTTCCACCATAATTTGCAAATAAATTCTTTAAAAATCAGACAATGTGATTTTCTGGATTTTTTTTCCTCATTTTGTCTCTCATAGTTGAGGTATACCTATGATGAAAATTACAGGCCTCTCTGATCTTTTTAAGTGGGAGAACTTACACAATTGGTGGCTGACTAAACACTTTTTTGCCCCACTGTACATACAGCCGTAACAGCCTACAAGTTAGCTGCAGAGTATTAGTGTTAAGTAGATAAGTTCAGTTATATTATACATTATATGATATATTACTTGTGTTTTATTATGGTTTCTATGCATTTATTCACTCATAGCATTGTGCTCACTAAAGCTGAAATACTCTGAAATGCACAGAGTGAGAAGCAACCAGGGAGTAAAACTTTCTCAAGATGCTAAATCAAATACAGAAGGTGATTTTTTTAGCAAACAGTATAAACAATTATAAAATTTGATATAATGTTACTGGAACCTCAATAAATAACATTAACAGGGAGGAAGAGTCACACAAAGACAGAAGATACCTGCACTAAAGTCTGTGCAACCTGTGAAGGGGGCAGTCTAAACCATGCCCCCCCCACCACCACCACCACCACCACCACCACCACCATCACCTTATTAAATAGCAGAGGAAGTTGTTAAAATCACAGTGAAAAAAGCAGAATCAGAATGAATACCTCTAAGACAGGTCGGTACCTGGTCTCAAGGGGAAATTCAACAGGGGCTGCATAAAGAAAAATACAGTGAAAATATGAATCACATTACTCAGAAAAACATTAACAGATCTGAAAATATAGTTTTGAAAGTTGTTTTTAATATTTGCTCATATTGATGTATTTTTTTTTTGTTAAATAAAATCTCTAAAAACTGAACAAATAGTTTTTATATTCTGAGAAACTGAAAGTCCTGAACCTGTGTTCCCAGTGCTAACAGATAGTTTTTGTTTTCTTAGACATGCACATGAGATCACTTAATATATAAGAAACAAACCTTAAATATTTATCTCAGTAAAAGTTAAAGACATGCAGTGAAAATAAAGAGACACTCACGCTTGACCTTCCACATGTTGTCAGCTCTGCGTAAAACAAAAGACAGTCATCAGCAGAACTAAAGACCTAAAAATACCTGTTAGTCCTGCAGCCTGTGTGGGTCCGGTTACAGTCCAAACAATGTCATTCTTTTTATAACTACACACAACACAGTCATGTTGTTACATTTACAACTTCTGCTATGTCTGTACTGCGTTGAGCTTTTATGACCAGGAGTTCATGTTACCTTCACTGAGAATACAGAACATCATACATTTGTCTTTAACCATGCTGGTCTAATGTTCTCTTCATCTTTGGTTTTATTTTTAGACTAGCTGTGATGAAATCACAGCTAACTACAAATCTCATGTAACACTGAAAGTAAGATTCACTGTTTTTGGTCCAGTGGTAAAACGTTGCAAAAATGCAATGGTATGAAATACAATAAAATGTCTGATAACCTTTATAGTTTTGCTGTAACATCCTACCCTGAAGTACAGACAGACTGGACTTCACAAGATGATGCACATCTTTTTCTGGGTGTCATTAGTGGTTTGTGCCTCTTTCTAATTAAAGGGGGTATATGGAATATTTTCATTAGAAGCAATATTTTTAACAAAATAATACCTCCACGGGGTGTTTAGAGGGTTGTAGAAGGAAAATACAGAATTTCCTTTAAAAATTATATTTGAAGTAAAATATTATAAAATATTAATTTTGACGGGCACGACATTGGCATTTTGTTTACATCTACCAGCCAATAGCTGGCAGAGCAGCGGGCACCATTTTGGGTTGCCTAATACCATAAATAATCCAGCACAGTGAGGCTGGTACTGTGGAGTCTGAAGGTCAAGCAGCTGGAAGCACCGGGGACATGTGGTGATTATATACCTTATTTACTTGCCATAGAGGGTTTCCCATCTGACAAGCAAGTTCTGTGTAGAAACGTTTTTCATTAGTTGCTAGCTAACACGTGGCTGCATGTTGGTGAAGTGGAAGAGTTTCAACTGGAAGACACACCACGAAGGATTTTATTGCTTTTTTAATTTTTTTTTTGATAAGTGGGGCATGCAGGAGGGTGTGTGATGAGGAGAGAGGATCTTAAGAGGGGCTGCAGGAAGTTTTGGAGCTGCGGGACAATTATGAGCTCTTTGCCACGGACTGAATCGATGACTGAGCTACAAACAGGTAGGAGCTGCTTTTATCAGAGTCAATAGCTACGTTTACATGGGCACATTTAATCGGAATAAACACCCAATCGGATAAAAAAGACGTCATGTAAACATGTCAATCAGAATGTTTTGATCCGATGCAGCCTGATCAGAATGAAATTTACTTCCGATCGAGAGGGGTGGTTTTGTCCAATCTTCATTCGGATAGACGTGCATGTACACACCCATTCAGAAAGAAAGGGTGAAAAGAGCCCTTTGTGCATGCGTACAACTTCAGCGTGACGTCTTTCCGCTTTCACAGACCCAAGTAGAAAACATAGCGGGAAGTAAACAGAAGTGGTCTGCTGGTGCAGTCATCCTGTCATCCTGCTCTCCTCTCCTGTGGTGGAGGAGCAGTAGCAATATGTATTCAGCCTCTAGCTTGGTTAATGCGACCAGTAAAAACCCAAACATAAAGGTAATCACCTGCAGAAGGTCCATATTGGGGAAAACGTGAGTCAGCTCGAGCACACGATGGGGCGGGAAAGACGTGCAGAAAGGACGGAGTTTGTTTACTTTTTTTTCTTCCCCCGGAAAGACAACTCGCTGTGCGCATGCTCAACTCATTTAACTTGATTGAGTGCTTGGTGCATGTGTACTCATGGCATGATCAGATCATTTCAGTTAGTGTCCATGTAAACAGGGATTTGGGAATTCCGATCGACCAAGATTTTAATCAGATTGGGGAAATTTGGCGCATGTAAACATAGCTAGTGTGTGATCAGCGGGGCTGGAGAGCATGATTAGTGAGCTGAACTCATGATATTTTATTGTCCTTCTAGGATCGGGGATCAGAGTGGGTTTGGTGAGGAATATTGGTCGGCCTGAGCATCGGAGCTTGTGCGGGGGGGGGGTTAACGAGCCTGGCCCCTAGATGGCTGAAGGCTTTGTGCTGTGTTATTGTGTTCCAAGTTCCATATCCCACCTTTAATAGAGAACAATCAGATCTCCCTGACTCAAGATTATTCCATTTATATTTTATTTGTCCTAAAATAATTGAAAAAGGTTTTTGACTGTTCTCCTTCTTGTCATGAAGCAAGCAAGAAGTTGACAGAACTATTTTCATTGTGTGCTTTTGAATCAAGTTTGGGAGTATTTGAGGCTTATTTATTTAGAACTACTTGTTTTTGGAAATCCACTTCTAATTGAGTTTGTATATAGTGCATATCAACCAGTTCTGAGGAATTGAATTGCAGAAGATCTTTGTGTCTCTATAAATATTTGTAAAATATTAATAATAATAATAATATAATTGTCTTCATTATTGTTTTTTATTGTTGGACAAAAAAAAAACTACTACAACGTTGAATTTCCCTTCTGGGATAAATAAAGTATTTTTCCTTTCATTTTCATTTCATTTCAAAATCTGCTTTGGAGACCTTTTCTTTATCTCTTCCTTTCCAAGAGGAGAATAAGCCACAGGAATTTAACGTCTGTCTGGATCTTGTTAAAATCAACTCTTTTATGGCTTGGACCCACTCTCCACGATACCCCCACTGTGAGAGCTGAGCAACTGCAGATTCTGGCCTGTGATAACAAGATGGTGCCAAATCCTCCCCAGACAACTCAATGCAGGACTACCCCATTATAATTTAAGGATAAGTGCTTTTTTTGTTTTCTTAAAGAATTCCAAAGCAACATTTGTTGATATCTGGAAGAGACAATCTTTTGTATTGTCAACCATTAAAGTCAAGTCTGGCACCTCAAACAAGAGATATAACTCTGAGAAAGATGTTCCTATGTGATTTGACCACAGAGTCAGGTGTCACTTCAAAGAGACCTTGATGCCACATGATAATTAAATTTACAATCCCTGGAACTCAGTGAACCTTGGGTTAAAGAAGTCTCCAGTTAACCAGCCAACAAAATACCCTCATCAGGAGACAAAGATATTTGTACCCAAAGACACTGTTACAGTTTAAATTCTAATGATCAATGTAATTGACTTTGCAGGTACTGTGTAAAACCTTTTTACTCTGAGGTAATGTTCTACCAATTTAACTAATTGATATATTGTGTTATTGGATGAAATGTTATGTGTCTGAAAACTTTATTCAGTGAAATTTTGATAGTAATCAAGTAAGTTTTCAAATATCTAAACAATATGCTTTGTTTAATCATGTTACATGTTATTATGTTATGTTTCATTACCAAGTGAATCTTTTCTTTATTACTCAGGAATAAATACTGACATATGTGAAAAAAAGTAACATTATGTTATTAGAATATGAAAATGCTGTTTGCTAATTTTTGTTAAAAGATAAAATGATTATAGTTTTACCTTTCACAAAGAGTGGATGAGTAAGCGTTTTTATAAAGTTCTAAGTTAATCTGTAACCTCGATTCCAAAGTTAAAGTCTTAAAAGTTACATTTCCAAGGAGAATTCACAGAGCCCACGGCCCACAGAGGCCGGCTTCATGGCCGTATAAACTCGGGAACCGGGGCTCGCTCACCCCTTCTGCCGTCCCTTCTGCTACCTCTTTTACTTCTCTCTCTCTCTCCTTGATGTTTTTTTTATTCCTGACCTAAGTTTTTTTATTCTTCGCTCGTTTTATTATTTTCCCGCGTTTTTCTAGTTTAAATCTTTTCTATTTTATTTTATCAATTTTTTAGCAAAACTCTTAGTTTGAAACTTAAGTGTTTGTTTTTGTAATGCATGATCTTCATCATTATCTTCCTAGTTCGTTTTTATAAGTTCGGCTCAAGCACGCAAAATATTTTTATTTTTAACACGTTAACTTTGAACCAGCAAAAAGGGACCTGCTCATGCAACAAGCAGAGCCAAACTATAAATCCCAAAAAAGCTTCTTCAGTTGGGCCTTCCGGTACGAGACCTCCATCACCCGCCGTGATCCTTACATGGAACTGGACAGCCTCTCTTCACCTGGCCGAAGCTTCGACACTCCGGGAGAACCACCCTGAGTCGACGGATCTCTTCAGAAACTGCGGATTAAAGAAATCAGATTGCTGTACCAAAAGTGAGAGATCAATTTCATCTCATTTCATTTGTGCTGGTGACACTCTCAGAAATCCCCATGCTGATCGTAAAGCTTTCTTTCTCTCTCTCTTAAATTTTCCTGAAACAGTTCATCCTCCTTGAGTTTAAAATTCTCTTCTGTGGTAAAACAGTAGTTCACCATTTCCTCACCCACTCTTAACAGTCTAGTTAATCTCTAAATTTCTTAAACGTTAAGATAGAATGACAGCTGATCCTAGATTTACCAAGGCTGACAATATTTCCGACTCTTAGCGTCATCCACTAGTTGATTCCCCTTAGTTGTTCTGGTTTTGTTTATTTGTTGTTTAATAAATATTAACCATAATTTTAATTGGCCACTTCAGTATTTAGGTGTGATTTGAGTCCGTGACAGAAGTAGGACACACGACCTCAGAAAATGAGACTGAAATAATTTAATCAATTATAATATTCTAATACTTAATTCCTTCTTAAGAAGGTGGTGCCCCTGGTAATAACTGGGGTAAACAGGGTTAAAGACAGGGGTATAACAGGGGTAAAGAGGTAAACATTCATATTTCTCCTACATTTGTTTAGAATCTCAGCCATCCAGGACATTCATCAATTTTCTGAACCTGCTTCTTCCTGTTCAGGGTTGCAGGGAGACCTGCAGTCTGAGAGTGAAGTGCTCTGTTGGGAGCATATGGAACAAGAAAGCGTTTCCCACAAAGGCAAAAAGAAAGGATTAAAATCTGCATTAATGTAAAACATAAAACCATATGAATGTTACATAAAAGCTTTAAAATTAAGCTAATTTACATCGAGACTGAAATCCTGGAAATAACTTTGAAATTTACAGTTTTTGTGTTATCTGAAAAACTTATGAAAAACCTTAATTCTTATCACTTACCGGTGATTCTACCATGTTACGGTACTTGAATGAACTGCGTACCGGTGTTTTACACTCTTTCGTCTTCTGGGGATTTCAAACCTTGGGGGCGTGGCTTAGGACTTCTAACCGACAGGAGGGGCGAGAGTTCCGTGACTTTCTTTACATTTGATAACATTCTAAGCCAGGCAATTTGAAACTGAGTATATAACCTTTCTCTGTTTATCTTTCTATAGACATGACGACTGGCCCAAATCCATCGGTGTTTGTCTCTTTCCTGTCAGCTCAGACCCCAGTCGGCTAAGGCAGAAGGCCGCCCATCCTGGGCCGGGTTCTGGTTCTGGTTCTACTAGAGGTTTCTTCCTGTTAAAAGGGAGTCGTTCCTTTCCACTGTCACCAATCGTGCTGCTCAGGATGGGGGATTGTGCTGAACTAACAATTCAACCCAATTGGCTGGTTCCTTAGATGGAAAATGTTTTATTATTAATTGGTTGATTTTTCTGTGAAGTGCCTTGAAATGACTTTGTCATGAACTGGCGCTTTATAAATAAACTTGAAACTTGAATGTTTGGATATGGGAATAAAATAATGCAATGAAGTGACCACACTGTGTGTTTGTACATCTGATGAATCAGAGCGTCTTCTCAGCTGATGATGATCAACAATGTGTTTCTCAGGTTGTCGAAGTGCTCAGACAGCTTCTGTGAGTCTCTGGCTACAGCACTGAGGTCAAACCCTTCCCACCTGACAGAGCTGGAGCTGAGCCAAAGTCATCCAAGTGAGTCAGGGACACGGCTACTGTCGGATTTACAGAAGAGTGAGCGCTACAAACTGCAGATTCTAACTATAACTGAATAACCAAAGAACAGATTGTTAAATGCTACGATTCACTGACAAAACGAAAGATTCTTCTGAAGGAAAATATGTCCACAAATCTCAGGAAACAGGAACTAAAGCTGATGCACCACAATAATAATTATGTTTTTTATAGCATCATGTCATTATATGGTAAATAATAAACAGTAAAGAAATATTCTGAACATAAATAAAATAATTGTTGAGACAAACTTTGACAGATTTTGAGAGATTTATTATCTCATACAAAATTAATTTTGGTCATAATTTCTAGAAAATTTGTCACATTCTTTTATTCCCATATCCAAACATTCAAACCTACTTCATTCTACAGAATAAAGTAGAATTTCTGCAAAAGTCAAAGAGGCCTGGCAAACATCTGTTGTTCCAGACTGTGAAGGCATGTGGTGAATACCAGGTAGTAACAGCTGGATTCTGATCTGTTCAGTACAACAAACAAAACATTTTCAAACTGTTTCTCATTTGGAAGTTTTCAGGTTTTATATCTGTCTTGAAAAATGCAGTGGAAACACTACATATTATGTAAGAACCAAATGCAGAGCATCTCAGAAAGTGACTGATACCATGTACAGAACACAGTTCAGATGGAGGGAACTTGGATAGAAGAATTTTATTCCACCTTCTAATAGAAATAAACAAACCAAAACATTGTGGTCACGGCCATGCCAAACACCTACATGGTTTTTGACCTAAATTACAGGAGAAATGTTCCTTCTAAATGCTTTTGTTTGTCTGTTTAATTTATGTTCATGAAAAGCAAAAATAAAGAGTTTAAAAAAGTTTCTGGGTTTGAAACATGGGATATATAATCAGTTCTCTATTAGGTCCAGACCCCTTTGACTCAAGAGTATTACTGTCAGTAACAACAGCAGTTTATTTAAGCTGGTTGGATAAAACACGTGCTGCTTTAGGCCACGTCAGGTATAAAATACAGTCAATACTGGCAAAATAAACAGTTAATTATGAGTGCAAATGTTAAACATGTCTGAATAATTTACTACCCAACCCCCCGTTACATTTTACAGTTTAAATAATTAGAAATCCCATATTTTCATGTGCAACTGATCCATGTGCAACTAATTACTGAAAACATACAATAAAAACTTGATACTGAGGGTAACTTTGTGAGGGGTTCAATCTGACATAAAGAGGTCTTTATTAAAACAAATAATTTACACAATGGCAGTAATAACAACCCCTGAGCTTCAGCCAGACTTGGTTAAAATAATCCCTGATATGATCCTAGAACATCATGACAAACATTTCTGTGGCTCCTGTTCAGCTCAGAGTCATAAAGTTCTCCTGTGTTTGCAGTCAGAAAGATGTTTTAACCAACAGCATAGTTCACTGAGCAAAGCATGGAAACCAAAATTCACCTTTATCACTACAATGTTCCTTCAGTTAAAAAAATTGTACTGCCTTGACCTTTAACTAGTAACGATTGCTGTAGCAAATTTAAACAACGGCAGTAAGTCAGATCAATTTTTGTTTAGTCCACTTTAGTCCTGAAGCAAATACCAGACAGCATTAAGGTGACAAATCACAAAACCTCCTACAGCTGCTCCAAACCTGCCGTATCCACCTTAACTTTCACAAAGATTGTATCGTCTTTAATGTACGCTGCATTCTGGGGAGTTTCTAGGATGTTGAGGGGAATGAAGCATGGAAATCCGACAGCCACGTTGCTCACAATGTTAGCAGCAGGCTTTTGGAAGCATTTGTTTGTTGGGTCAGGTTTGAAGCTCAAACTCTGGTGGTTCCGAGCACCACTTTGGTCAAGAACAGATAAAGACACAGTTTGTCTGAAAGGCCACGGCAGCAATGCATCAAAGTCTCCTGGCATCAGAACCACATAAAGGGACAGATGAGTTCCCCTTCCATCACCATCCCCATTCAGGTAGGCTTTGATGGCCATTTTGTAGCCACAGCGTCCAGTGTGGAATGAGACGCTGCTCAGGCACGGCGGCTGACCACTGGCTTCAGCTTCCTGTTTTTTTTTGAAGTCCTCAATCTTCCAGATGAGCCTGCCATCATAAGAGGTTACCTCAAGCTCCTGCAGGTGCTGTTTGTTGAAACTGAGTTGAGCTGCGTGAAGATCCAGAAGACCTGAATGACGTTTTAGATTTTCCTCTAACGACTCTGGATGAAGAAAATACCAATGTCAGTTTTACAAAAGGGTTTGAGTTTTCTCTTTATGGAAACACAAAAAAAGGATTCATTGAAGGTTTGGCATCATCTGACAGTGTAACAAGTTTTCTAATGACTTATCATTAACGTTTAAAATTATGGCCTAACTTTATTAACTAGTTTTTTTTACTATTTGAAGGGTTAAACTTAAACTCATCAGCCTCCTTTTCAGTCACATTTATTCCCTAAAAATGTGAACATTTCCCAAGAAAATGTTGAATTTACATATATATACAATCACAATAAAAAGAACATAATATACACTGTTCAAAAAAATAAAGTGAACACAACAAAATACTTTGTTCTTTACATAGTTGAATGTGTGACAGCAAAATCACACAAAAATTATCAATGGAAATCTAATGTTTCAATCCATGGAGGTCTGGATTTGGAGTCACACTCAAAATTAAAGTGGAAAATCTCCAGTCTGTGCAGCCCCCCAAAGAAATGCCACCCCCACGCTCCACATCATTACTGACCCACAGCCAAACCAGCAAACCAGCAAAGTGACCAAAACATCAGCCAGAAAGCAGGAAGTGAGAAGTGGTCTGTGGTCACCACCTGCAGAAAAACTCCTTTATTGAGGATGTCTTGCTAATTGCCGATAATTTCCACTTGCTGTCCATTTCATTTGTGCAAAAACATGTGAAATTGATAGTCAATCAGTGTAGATTCCTAAGTGAACAGTTTGATTTCACAGAAGTCTGATTGACTTGGAGTTACATCAGACCCGGTGAGGGGGGCAGCAGTTTATTTTGGGGGGGGCACAGTTTTTATTTAACCCGTTAGTGTTTTTACCTCCTGTTGGCAGTATGTTACATATTTCTGGGTTTTTGACACTCTATGTCCATATTACACATTTATATTTAAAAAGGGACTAGCTGAGGAAGGTTCTGGAGTTTTTCTGAACGATCGCTCTGTTCTAGATTGGTGGTCAGAACGTTTGTTTTTGTTCTCCAAAAGGAACCGCGGTTGATCCACTGTCAAGACCCTGCTGTGTTCCTGCTTTGTGTATGTGAGTGAGCCATCTTCCTTGATAGAAGGTTAAGTTGCGCTGATTCGGAGGGAAATGAACAGACGTAGCGAAACAACCGGTTTTTGTAAAGAGTTGCTCTGAAACCAGTAAATAACAACAACAAACAGAAAACACAAAAAGTCCTGCTTCTTCTATGTCGATTCTTTTAGATATTTTCCTGCTGCTTTTATCTGTGATACTACTCCCTGCTGAAACTGCCCTGATGCACTCCAAAGGAAAAATAATGTAATGTAACTCACCATCACAGAGCCATCATCTTGAACAAAAACAATCCTTTTATGTCCAGTTAATGTACTCCAATCCAATTCTCCCACTAAAAACCTTTGTAAATTCCTTTCTTGTGTGTATTTCTCTGAATGTTTACATGAATACCTGTTAACACGCGCTTCTTTTTTATAATCATTCACGACTAGCAAACAAGGAATTCGTGCATTACTGCCACCAACTTGCTTGAGGTGAAGAATGTCATTCAAATGACGGTGGTGGACGGGTGGTGACGGGTTTTACCACGGGTTTTACACTACATGTCATGCAGCACAACATTTTTTTGAATATTTTACACCTACTACATCACTAAAGTCAGTCGTTCTTCTAACGTTTTTGGCAACCATGACTCAAACCTGACTGGGTAACTGATATAAACTCTGCATAGATCTGCATTTAGTTTGACAAACTGATCTCAGCGACAGCGACGAAATCCAATCAGAGGAAAAGAAAGATGCAGAGAGGAATCAGTCAAAAAGCTAACAGCTGGGGCTACTGTGAAAAGAACCAATCAGAGCTCGGCTTATTGAGCGGTGAGCAGAGGCTTCCGTAGTTGTTTGAGATGCTCCCGGGAAAACGCCCGATGAAGTGTGGAATGGTAAGGAAATGTCCAGATGTAAGTATGGATGGATGTGTGTATGTATGTACTTATGTATTCTCCTGTGTGACCTTAGCTGACCTGTGCAGTTGGTGCCGGGCACAAGTGCCCTGGCAGTCTTGGAGAGTGAAGGTCAAGCTGTTTTCTGTATCTCCATGTAATTTCCCCCCGTGGGACAATAAAGGCATATCAAATCAAAAAAACTGAACCCCATGTTGCCCCCAATTTGCATATTGGGTTATACGAATGGTAGCCCCTCCCTTCTCCCCCTGATTTACATATCGAGTGTGAAAGTGCTTTAAGTGGTTTGAATAACTAGAAAAGTGCTATACAAATACCCGACATTTACAGGAGTTAAAGCAGTACTAAATAACTTTTCCACAGTCGTGTCTCAGACAGCCATTGCTGGAACCGGTGTTCTGTAGAAATATGCAACCTGTTGAGATGTGCTACCGATTCCTTCTGCACATGTGCCGTCCTACAGTCTTAACTTCAATAAATGGATTTATTGTTTATTTTTTGTTTCTATATTTTTCCATAAATACATTTGACCTATCAAATAAATTCTCTCAGGACAGAAACACTAAATATGATGTTATTTTTACTTTCTTTGCATCGTCAGAGCGACAGGCAAATACTTGGACATAACCAGAGGAGAAGGACCCAACAATGGCCGATAAGGACCCAGAGGGCTTTTATATAGAAAATATCAGGGAAGGATCATAAAAATACGCTTAAATACCTAACAGGACACACTCGCCATAAACAAGAATACTGTATAAACTTCTAATGACATCTCTTTATGAAATAAGTTGTCAATTCAAACTATGGGGGCAGTTTTCATCGGGGCAGCATTAATCATCAGAACACCACTTCCAGCTGTGACCCGAATTACTGAAGTTACTAAGCGTCATACAAGGGAACCAGAGGCGTCCAGAGTGTCTAATATGAAGATGAACATGTTTTTCGGTGAGCATCCAGTTCGACAAGTTTCAAAACTGTAGTTTAAAGTTTTGAAAGTTATTTTGTACTGCTTTAAATGGTCTGAGCAGTATATTAAACAAAACCATCATAGAAAAGCTGCGTGTGAAAAACCAAGTCCACCTGGTGATCCAGCTGCATGTAGATCCTCCTTTAGCAACATCAACATGACGTAGTTCTTCTTCACATTGTACTTCAGATCTTTGAGATTTGCAGATATCAGCTCAGCTCTCTGAAGGTCCCACCAGCATCTCAGTCAGGTTCAGGTCTGGACTTTGACTGACTCATCACAGCACTTCTTCTTCATTCTGTTGTAGATCAGTTGCATCATGGTTCTGGTTCATGACCCAGTTTGGTCCAAGTTTCAGCTGTCAGTGTCACATTTTAATTTAAAAGACTTTGGTATTCAGAGGTCAGAGGTCATCAGTGACTGCAAGGTGTTCAGGTCGTGGTGCTGCAGAACAAGCCCAAACCATCGGTTACCCACCTCTGCGCTGACAGCTGGGCAGAAGTGTATGTGATATGCTGTTTGTTTTTCTTCAAACTTGGTACTGTGCATTATGGGTAAATATTTCTACTTTGTTCAAAGGACACTAAGTCTTTTGATTCATTATCCTCATGATGCCAAATTCTTTTTAGACAGTTCTCCTGGAATTCTTCCAAATCAGCCGTTTTCTCTGTCCTGTAATGAACTTTAACCTGCTAACTGAGACCTGCAGGTCTTCGATAGAGCTGTTGAGTTTGTTGTTTCTCTGAGTATTTCATGGTCTGAACTCGGGGAGAGTCTGCTGGAACGTTCATTCCAGGAAGATTGTCTTAAATGTTTTCCACCTCAGACTAATCTTTTTTTGTCTCTGTAGAATAACGGACTATAAATAACTTGAAAATTGCCTTTAACCTTCCCAGATTATGCTCCAGACCCTACAACTGACTGAACACCTGCTTTAATAGTGGAGCTCACACAGATGAATACATCTGATCAGCAGCTCCTTGATGACATTGACCCTCTTAGGTCCAGCAGAGGGCAGGGTGGATTTAGTTTTTCACTCACAGTTTTTACATGATAATTTTGATTTTGTAATGAATCAGCTGTGTGTTTTGTACACTTGGTTAGATTTGAACATAAGTTCAGGTGACCATTAAACAAAGGATCAGATTAATAGAGAAGTTAACTCAGACCAGACAGGAAGGCTGTTTACAGCAGATCTTGTCTTACCTATGTGCTCTTGGAGGGCTTCAGCTGCCAACACGTCCTGCATCACAGCATCCAGAGACCTTTTGAGTTGGTCCAGTTCATCCAGGCTGGGACCCAGTCCCTCAGACACCTGCTGAACATCCAGCTGGACAGAGGACAGGGTCTCCTCCTGCCTGCACAGACTCCTCTAATCCCACACAGGAACAGAAAGATAACAACCAGTCAAATAACTTCTGTGACTGTAAGGACTGCATGTCCTATTTGATTCTACAGAAGAAACCCCAGCACAGAGATTTCCAAACTGCAGGACCTGGATCTGCCTTCTGCATACAGGTAGCATAGGTTCAGGTGTACTTCCCTTTATAAAGCACTTGGTACAACACATAGTATACAGCACTTTAGTCAACAATGGCTGTTTTTAAAATGTGCTTTATAAATGAGTTTGACTCGATAAAGAGCTGAGTACTTTCTGCTGTACTTTATAAGTATTTACCAAGACTTTCTATATATGTACCACCAGGTAATTTCTTAGTAATTCATGTATGTATGTAAACAGTGTTAATGAAGTGTTTGGTGTAACAAATAACTTTTAAAAAATAAAATCTGCTGTCAGAGAACGCTCAAGGATTCATTATCTCCTTTGGGAAATTAATCCTGCAGCAAACAAGCAACCAATTCAGTTCACTCTCTAAAGACAAATCAAACAAAACAAAATTAAAAAGACAGTAAATAGAGCTAATTATTTAAAAGTTCAATGGCAGCAGGGGCCAGGAATAAAGGAGAACTGATCAGGACGGAGGGGTGTTAAAAAAGACTCATATTTAAAACATAGAACAACCTGAGTGCTGGTGATCATGTGCTCGAGGTTACTGCTCTGCTGCAGCAGGGGCCTGATTTGCTTGTGCTGCCTGGTGGTGAGAAGGACACTGTCTGTTTGAACCTCCTGCTGCTTCATCACTGCCTCCTCCTGGAGTGATTCCACCTGTCAGAGGAGACCACGATTAGAGGTCTTTCAGTATGCTTTTATTCTGAACATACAATTAGGCCTAGAAATATTTGGACAGCAACACAATTTTCATGATTTGGGCTTTGCATGTCACCACATTGGATCTGAAATGAAATAATTTAGAATTGAAGTGCAAAAAAAAACAAACAAAAATGTCCTATGAAACGTTTGGGTGTTACAACTAGTCTCTTCGTTTCAGGGGCTCAGAAGTAACTGGACAAATTAATAATATAAATAAAATTTTCATTTTTAATTATTTGTTGAGAATTCTTTGCAGACGATGACTGGCTGAAGTCTGGAACCCATGGACATCACCAGATTCTGGGTTTCCTCCTTTGTGATGCTTTACCAGGTCTTTACTGCAGCTGTCTTCATTTGTTGCTGTTTGTGGGTCTTTCTGTCTTCAGTTCTGTCTTCAGGAAGTGAAATGCCAGACTGAGAACAGCTGTTTGACTCAACCATTTCAGAATATTCCTCCTCTTTACCTTCAGAACCTCCTGGGTTGCTTTCGCAGTATGTTTTGAGTCGTTGTCCATCTGGACTGTGAAGTGCCGTCCAATCAGCTTTTCTGCATTTGGCTGAATCTGAGCAGAAAGTAGATCCCTAAACACTTCAGAATTCATCCAGCTGCTTCTGTCTACTGTCACATGATCAATAAACACTAGTGACCCAGTGGAAGCCAGACACGCCCACACCATCACACTGCCTCCACCATGTTTTACACAAGATGTGCTTTGGATCATGAGCTGTTCCAAGCTCATGATCTTAGTTTCATCTGTCCACAGAATGCTGGTCCAGAACTCGGCTGTTTTTTTAGATGTTTTTTGGCTAAATTCAACCTGACCTTTCGATATTTGAGGCTGATTAATGGTTTGACCTTGTGGTGAACCCTCTGCAATCATCAAGTCTTCTCTTTATGGTAGACTTAGATACTTGTACACCTTCATCCTGAAGAATGTTCTCCACTTGGGTGGATGTTGTGATGGGATTTGTTTTCACCATGGAAAGGATCCTGCCATCATCCACCACTGTTGTCTTCTGTGGACGTCCAGGTCTTTGGAATTCCGGAGCTCACCAGGACTCTCTATTTTTCTCAGAATATATCAAACTGTTGATTCGACCACGCTAAACCTTTCCACTATCCCGCATGTTGTGGGTTCACAGCAACAGCCTCTAAATACAAATGCCACACCTGGAATCAACTCCAGACCTTTTACCTGCTTAATTGATGATGGATTAATGAGAGAACAGCCCACACCTGTCCATAAAAAGTTTTTGAGTCAACTGTCCAATTACCTTTGGTGACTTGAAAAAGAGGTGGTGAAATATTAAAGAGTTGCAATTCCTAAACCCTTCCTCCAATCTGGATGTGAATCCCTTCAAATTAAAGCTGATGGTCATGTTGATTATATAACTGTATCTTGAATATGTTTGGGTAAACAGCTGAAATAACAAAACTTGTGTTAGTGTCCAAATATATATGGACCTGACTGTATTGTTTGTTTGAACCAGTATTATGTGTGATATTGTTCTAAACCAGACAGTAGTGATGGAACACCTCAACCACAGCTCTGAAGGGCAGTTTCAGGTGAAGCTCTGATTCGAGGCTTCTGACTCCCAAAAATTATGTGAACAATTAAAGATGAAGCCTCACTCCCATGGAGACCTGCTACTAGTCCATCTGCTGATTCACACATGGGTTTGCCTCAGTCCTTTTTATCACACATTTTATGAAGTTCAACAAAGCAACAAGTGGAAACATCTAAAGAATAATAATAAGTTTCTTATTCAGTTTATTCTTATAGCACCAATTCATTACAAATTTCATCTCAACAAGTTCATTTCACACCAGCATGTCAGCACAGATTCAGTTAAGTTAATCTGAATGAGAAAGACATTTCAGGGCTCATTTCAGACATTCATGTTCTCATACTGAAGTTTGCTGCTGGATATAAACACAAATCCAGCTTCCTGGGTTGTTGTTTGATGACAGCCCAGATGCAAAAAGCAGGAAAGACGCCTTTTCTCAGGGCGGCAATGTTTTAACTTTATAATAACAATAATGATAAAAAGTCTGTTGCATGAACATGTCACCCCCCCCCCCTAAAAATCCCGAATTTACCAGAGCTAGTTCCTTACAAACTAAAAAGAACCCCGGGTTTAAAATTGTTTATTAACTACTAAGCACTTCAAAGGAAGTTTGACTGTGAGCACTGAACAGATGACACCTAATGAAACCTGGTGAACACCTGAGTGTCCACCTCATCCATGTAGATTATAGAATCTGTACCTTCTGCTCCAGGTGAGTGTTGCTCCTCAGGACCAGCAGCATGTGATGACTGACAGCAGCCTCTTCATGCAGATTCACCTTCCCTCTTTTACCCTGTCACACATGCAACACAGTGAGCTCAGAAAAGTCATCGAGTTTGTAATACTATATTATGCAACATGGTTGGATTTTCAGTAACGGAATAATCTAATTAATTACAATTTCCAATGTTACAACGCTGTTATTGTTAGTGAACATAAAATGCAGTGCATTACAAATCAATAAAACAAACTGCATAATGTGGCTACACACACACACACACACAAACACATGGTTATATGGGGGCTGGGTGGCTTGGAAAATAAGCTGGTCACTGTAGTCTAGTGGGAGTGCGCTCGCCTCTCATCCAGAGGACTGGGGTTTGATCCCTGGTGCTGACAGACTACGTATTGAAGAAGAATCAGTTTTGTTGCCAAGTGTTATTTGCATCGTACAATGAATTTTGTTTTTTTTAGTAATGCAGTCAGTTACTTTCTCAGGTAACTAGTCACTTTTTGTAGAGTAATTCAGTTATTAACTCAGTTACTTTTTGGAACAAGTGAGTAGCTATAACTAATTACTTTTTAAAAGTAACATTCCCAACACTGTCGATGGGTCACAAATCAGATGAACTCACCTTCACAGAGCAGCCAAACTTCTTGTAGGAGCAGTCAGTGTGGACCTCAGGACACCACCCTCTGTGCTCCATCAGCTGCAGGATGAGAACACAGAAACATTTTATCTGATAATGTCTGATCACAGGCCAGAGGAACCAGACACTGATGAGTCTGAGAGGACCTTCTTTGACAGATGATTCCTGGATCTGGATCATGTGGTTTGATTTCAACATTCTACATCCTGCATCTCCACAACTCCAGAAACAACAGCTGTAAGCCTCCATAGCAGCCTAAATTATTGGTCAATTCAAAGGCCGTCTTTGTTTTTGTAACAGATACACAGCTTGTTTTTGTTGGTCTTGGTCCATCTTTATATTTCTAAAAACATTTTATTTCTCATGAATCTTGTATCCAGTCCCCCAGTCAATAAGCCAGGTTTCACTTCTTTCTCACCTGCTTTATGCTGAACACAATCCTCTATAATAAGTTTTATACCCAGAGTTTGTAGGCAACTGTATGCAGGTTTGTGGTGCGATTCATAGGGTGATCTTACCTTCTGTCGGGGGATATTGTTGGAGCAGCCATCAGGGCACTTCACCTCCACTTCTGGACACAACCTCTGATGGCCCTACGTAGCAAGGAATCACCACAAACTACTGTTAATGTTTCATGTTTATCTTGTGATGGAAACTTGTGGCTAAATCCCAAGAGAAGCAAATTCAGCAATTTGCATGAAAACATCATACTTAACATAAACACTGCTAGTGTCCTCTTCATGTACCAATATCATGACAATTTCACAATGTTGATGATCCACAACAGGAAAGTGATGAAAATGTTTATTAGCAGTAGTTTTAGATGAAGCAGTTTGTTTGTAGCTAAGCACTGTTGGGCTCATTAGAGCAGATAATTTAAGCTGATCAGAGGTCAGTCCAGGAGCGGCTGGCCAATAGAGGGTGCTAGAGCGCTGCCTTCCCCATCAAAAACATAATGTGACAACAAATAAGACTTTTTTTCTAAAAATTACATGTATTTAGAGTTAAAAACACTCATATGTATATTTATACACTGAGAGGATTGTATAAATGATTTCTGAAAGACAGAAATTGCTTTGTAAAATATGACTTCCTCCTGCTTCTTCACTTCTCATGTGTCTAGTTCAGCTCTGGGGCGCTGGAGAAAGCGCCCTCAGGAGGCGGGCACTTAGATCGAATTAGCAAATAACAGATCTGCATTGCCAAATGGAAGAACTTAGCCAATAAACGCAGAGAAAATAATTAAATGAAGGGTGATTTTCTAGCGCCCAAAACAGGTTAAGTACCGTAAGATTATCCATTTCAACTTCTAAATGGCAGAATACATGAAAATATGTTTAACAGAAACCATGTTAAAGGTGGTAAAGAGAATTTTGCCCCGAATGAGAAGCTCAACGGCTGTTTGTCATTTTTAGAATAGTGCACATGCGTTTTAATATTTAATATAATATTCATAAATCATCAATGTAAATATAATGTAAATATCCAGTAGCCAATAGATAACGAAACGGGTTCATTAATCTATTGATTGTTAGGTTGTCATTCACACTTGTACTGCCAAGAGTAACAATGAACAGCCTCTTACCGTTGATGATCCTGACACAATCAAAAGAAATAAAGTTTTAGTAGTTCCAGAAAAAACTCCAGCGATGCCATTAAACAAACAAGGGGAGACTCCTATGCAAATTTCTAACGGAGTTGTTTTTGGCTTTGGGGGAAGGGGGGGGGCTAAAACGCATGCACATTATTCAAAAAACGACAAACAACCATTGAGCTTCTCATTCAGGGCAAAATCCTCTTTACTGCCTTTAAATGAACTAGATCGACCTGTTCTGGTGAGTTTTTTTAATTTCACGATTGACAGCCCTTTACCATTGATGTCTTTGTTAAATATTTAACTGAAACTGAAAATGTTTTTTAAAGGTTTTACACTAAGTAGTTTGTACTAATTTCTTTAATTAATTTAATTGTATCTCCTGTATTAATCCTTGGTGGGGAGAATTGGCTCTGCATTTGACCCATCCTCCTACGACCGCCCCGAAGCACCCAAAATACATTTCACCAGCCGCCACTAGGTCAGTCACTCAGCTTCTTGAGAGCACATGTCCTCAGTTTCGCAGCAATTGCCACAACTCCTTGATTGTTTTGTTATGAGTCTGATCATCAGGTTTATTGTGTAAACCACTGGCTGGATCCACAGCAGGTGGGTAGATGTTACCTGGATCAGGCTGATCTGCAGTAGCTGCCTGCAGTGGGGACAGGGCTCCTCACGATGAGGACAGATGTTGGTCAGGTGTTCCTCTAGGTACCTCCTCTGCAGAACCTCACTGCAGCCGAGGTTGGTGCATTGAAGCTGCTCGTACTGACATGACCTCAAGTGGTCCTGGACAGGATGAAATGATGTAACAAGATTGAGACAAACTGACAGTGAAAGAATCTGCTTAACGAGTTTAACACAGGTGAGCTTCTCAAGTCAATCCAAATTTAGATGTATCCATTTATTAGCACAGATGTGGTCTGTTTCTTGTAGGAATATTGTGTTAAAACACACACACACCAACCAGATAACTCTATTAATCAATTAGATGTTGTATTTAGCATACATTAAGACCTTGTAAGAATTTAAGTATTTTTAATATCCTGATACCTAGAACATTAAAATGAAAATATTCTTTCTTTACCAGTACTGTATACATTCAGCATGAACACAAACTATAGGAGTTCTTGGACTAAACTTTGTTTTTGGAATCTACCTGCAGCTGGTTCAGCGTTGTGACCGAGGTGCATGCTGGGGAGTTGGGGCAGTAAACCTCTAAACTGGAGATTTCTCGTTTACAACAATTGTCCTGGAAAACCTGCAAAAAGAAAACCCTTTTAAAAACAGATCCAGTGGGCAGAGTCCCAACAGGGACTAGGTGTTTCAAATGCATTATATCTCTTATTTCTTGAAACTTGCCTTTCTCCATGTCAGCTGGGAGCTTTATGTCAACCCTGTGTTTACAACTTGTTTAAATAAAAGAACAGTAATAATGTGTCTCTGACATGCTTCGGTTTCAATAAAACATTCACAAACATTAGAACTTTGTTACCATACCATACCATACCATACCATACCATACCATACCATACCATACCATACCATACCATACCATACCATACCATACCATACCATACCAATAAATTTGTAGTCCCAGAACCACACGGAGGGACCCAGTGAATGACCTGCAGAGAGCTGGGACCAAAGTAACAAAGGCTACCATCAGTAACACACTACGCCGCCAGGGACTCAAATCCTGCAGTGCCAGACGTGTCCCCCTGCTGAAGCCAGGACACGTCCAGGCCCGTCTGCGGTTTGCTAGAGAGCATTTGGATGATCCAGAAGAGGATTGGGAGAACATCATATGGTCAGATGAAACCAAAATAGAACTTTTTGGTAGAAACTCAACTTGTCGTGTTTGGAGGGGAAAGAATGCTGAGTTGGATCCAAAGAACACCATACCTACTGTAAAGCATGGGGGTGGAAACATCATGCTTTGGGGCTGTTTTTCTGCAAGGGGACCAGGACGACTGATCCGTGTAAAGGAAAGAATGAATGGGGCCATGTATCGTAAGATTTTGAGTGAAAACCTCCTTCCATCAGCAAGGGCATTGAAAATGAGACGTGGCTGGGTCTTTCAGCATGACAATGATCCCAAACACACCGCCCGGGCAACGAAGGAGTGGCTTCGTAAGAAGCATTTCAAGGTCCTGGAGTGGCCTAACCAGTCTCCAGATCTCAACCCCATAGAAAATCTCTGGAGGGAGTTGAAAGTCCGTGTTGCCCAGCGTCAGCCCCAAAACATCACTGCTCTAGAGGAGATCTGCATGGAGGAATGGGCCAAAATACCAGCAACAGTGTGTGAAAACCTTGTGAAGACTTACAGAAAACGTTTGACCTCTGTCATTGCCAACAAAGGCTATATAACAAAGTATTGAGATTAACTTTTGTTATTGACCAAATACTTATTTTCCACCATAATTTGCAAATAAATTCTTTAAAAATCAGACAATGTGATTTTCTGGATTTTTTTTCCTCATTTTGTCTCTCATAGTTGAGGTATACCTATGATGAAAATTACAGGCCTCTCTGATCTTTTTAAGTGGGAGAACTTACACAATTGGTGGCTGACTAAATACTTTTTTGCCCCACTGTATATATATATATATATATATATATATATATATATATATATATATATATATAAAACTAATTGATTTGAGTAGTAAAATAACATAAAGATTTCATGTCAGAGACACCTTAAAGGTGCAATATGGAACATTTTCATTAAAAGCTATATTGTTAAAAACAGAATATCTCCACAGGGTGTTTAGAGGGGTGCAGAATAAAAGTACAGTATTTCATTTAAAAAGCATATTTGAAGTCAAAGATAATAAAATAGCTGACAGGCACAACACTTGAATTATGTTTACATCTGCCAGCCAATAATGGGCACTAGGGATGTCCAGATTCAATCACGTGATCGGAAATCAGGCTCGATCACGTAGTTTCAGACTCGATCGGAATCGGACGTTATCTCCCGATCAGGACTCGAACGTGTATGTATATTCTAATTAGTTTTTAACGCATCTATACAACTTTTTGAGTGACGTCAGTATCCGGGACACTTTCCCTTGCAACCCGCAGCCACCATTTTAAGAGGGGACGCGTTTCCATGACGACTGCAATGTATGTGAAAATGTCAATGTGATTATCTTATCAACAGTCCTGTAGTCTACACAACAGTGGAGAAGATGAGGACTTAAAAGCCTCGATGCGTACATTTTCTTCGAGGTAATCTTTTTTTAATTGGCTTGGTGGATGATGTTGTGTTGAGAATCTTGCCATGTTAGCTCTGCTAGCCGCGTTAGCATGAGTCTCGGTGTTAGTTTATAGTCATATCAAATTCCTATATTATCTTAAACTCGTTCATGGAGTGGAGGTGATCACTTACTGAGCCGTGGGCGGCTGTGGCTCAGTGGTTAGAGCGGTCGTCCTCCAACTTGGTTGATGGATCAATCCCAGCTTCCACCGCCATATGTCGAAGTGTCCTTGGGCAAGACACTGAACCCCATGTTACCCCCCGGTTTACATATCGGGTTGTGTGAATGGGTAAATGTAAATGTAACCTTGTAGTGTGAAAGCGCTTTGAGTGGTCTGAAGGACTATACAATACTATACAGCGCTATACAAATACAGGACATTACATTACCATTTACTGCATGCAGAAGACAGCCCATGATTATGTCACTCTTTCTGCAATGTCTGCCGTTCTGATCTGTTTATTTAATTACATAATGTTAATATTTTATTTAATACATATTGTCTGTCCACCGGTTTTTGTGCTTTCGGACTGTTTGCGTGCTCATAGCACAGAAATGCACTCTCGCCATGTTCGTTTTTACATACAGGTAACAACTTTATAACGCCCCACCGGGAGGAAGCCCAGGGGAAACCACAGGACGTGTTGGAGTGGCCACACTCGGCTGTCCTGATCCCAGGACTGCTTGCTGTCCTGTCCCTGCAGCTAAATATTAAAATAAGGTGAATTGAATACAAAATAAGGAACATCCTGGACCTGTTTATTTGCCCCTTTTTATTCCTTTTTTAATGTATTATAGATCGGATCGGGACTCTGTATCGGCAGATACTCAAAATCAAATGACTCAGACTCGGACTCGAGGGCAAAAAAACTTGATCGGGACATCCCTAATGGGTACCCTTGTGGGCTGCCTAATACAGTGAGTAGTCCATAATAACAAGCCTGGTACTGTGGAGGGGGGTGGAGTTGGTGGGTAGAGCAGCTGCTTTGGAGCCCTGGGGATTTCGTTATCCTTCTCAGGAGAGGAGCAACTAGAGAGGATCGGGGGCCAGAGTGGGTTTGGGTGAGGAATTTTCGCGGCATTGGAGTGCACATGGGGGTCAAGAGCCTTGCACCCTGAAGGCAGGAGGTCTTGTTCTGTTTTTGCAGCTGAGGTATCCGTGCACTGGATGTCACTGTGATGTTTGTGTTCCATATTGCACCTTTAATGAAGAACACAGTAGCTGTGTTATGTCTGACCTCTGCTGGTGTGATCACAGCTTCATCCACCGGGCAAACGGAGGTGGATGGTGATGAACTCTCCCTGAAAAACAAAGCAGACTGCAGATCAAACCAAGGATCCCCGCCTCTGCAGCAATTACATCCAAAATTTAATTCATAACAATAAAACAACAAGAGCTATTCTATGATGAATTCCTGACAAATGGTTTGACATTTCCAAGTCCCAGTTGGGCTAGTCATTGAAAGAATGTTCAACATGGTTTCAAGATAATGTCTTCTTATCGGTGACTCGTCATATAAGGAGATTCTTGTTGTATTTTCCTGGACCAGGACAGGTCGCCAGTCCATCACAGGGCCACATAAAGACAGACAACCATTCACACTCACATCTAAGGACAATTTAGTGTTATCAATTAACCTCAAGCATATTTTTGGTCAGTGGAAGGAAGCTGGAGTCTCCTGAGAAAACCCACACATGCACAGGGAGAACATACAAACTCCATACAGAAAGGTCCCAGACTGGTTTCCAACTAAAGACCTAATTGTGACTGCTGCTCAGTTTGTGGGCTGAACATAATGATGTTTGTCAGCATGCCATTTGGGAAGGTGCCACATTGCTGATTTATGAGACCGCAGATGAAGTTATTTTCTTTAAATATTTTTTTTATTACATTGTTGCTTCCTCTGCAAATTGCATTCAGTTTGATCAGTTGACCAGCTTCTCAGATAAACTTGCAACAGTAGCTCAGATCTATGTTCCTAATCTACCTGGGATTAGAGATGAAAGAACAGGTCCTCTAGACTAGCTACCTTTAACTCTTTGAACTGTGTGTGTGAGTGAGTGAGTTTGCATTCTGAGGTCTCACAGCAGTTTCTGGAGGCAGTGAAAGCAGTAGATGTGTCCACAGGAGTTCTGTTGGGGATTCAGCACAACTCCTTTACAAATAGGACAAATGAATTCTTCCTTCAGCTTCATCACAAACTTCAGAGAGTGCTGGATGGAGGTCAGCTCAGACTCCCAGGACATCATGGGGCTAGACAGCTTCATTCTGGACTCCTCGGACTCTAATCTCGACTCTTCAGGCATTCTCAGAAACTCTGCAGACTGAAGACTGGACTCCTGAGGTTTTCCTACATATGTGCTTGTTGTTGCCATGAGTCTGCAAGCAGAGGAGATTTTAAAACTTTAGCAAGACCAAGAATCAAGAACTTAGTTTGAAATTTGTTACCATTCTTCTCTGGTGCTAAACAGGTGCTTCATCATCCATATACAGTTCAAACCCCCGAAACAGATGGGATGGATTATAATCCAAACATTTCTCATCATTACTTACAAAAAGGTTCAAAAGTTTGATCTTAGCAGAAACATTGAAAAACATCTAAAACTGGGCTAAAGTGGTGATCTGTGAGTGAATGTAAATGAAAATTCTTAAAAAGACAGAAGTGTGAGTGTGTCTGCAGCGGTCTCCAAAGTAAAAAAGATTAATAACTCTTTGCACTTGTGAACTCGGTTAGCACATGCAGATCTCTGAGGGTCTGCAGGTAGTCTAAGAACTGGAACATCTCAGCTGATCCGGATCAGATGAAGGCCTGCTCCTGCCATGAGGTCCTGCATCATGTATGTCAGCTGCAACTCTCGCGCTGTCACACCTCATTTTTGGCAACGTAACGTTCGGAAACAAAACTATCTAATTCTGTAAGGTAAAACTTTATTCAGTAATTTAGAGAGTGATATCAGGTGAGAACGGCATGTGGTCCGTGCTGTTGGGTTGAAATGCGGGAATCCCCGCGGCTGCAGCTGCTGTGCTCGGATCACTTTCGTTTTGTTAAATACATTAAATTATTTAAAAAACTGGTTCCTTAAACATTCACACTTTAATCCTACAGCTGGGAGAGTCCGATACACCTGATCCTCCCGCCGGTACCGGGGCTGCTGCTTTACTTTCACTCTGTACACACTCGGTCAGTCCGCACACACGCGCGCGCGCACACACTTCTGGGTTCGGTTGGATTCCTTACCCCTGTCAGTGAAGTTCCTCAGAAAACATTGAAACGTTCTTTCAGATACCGACAGCAAATCGCGTTGACCGGGATCAGCCGCGACAGCAGAGGAGGAAATCAGACACGCAGGAAGTTGCATCAACGAGCTGCTACAGAGTGACAGTCACAGTTAAAACAACGTTCATTTCCCTTGACGCAGACAGAAAAACTGCTCGAATTTCACTTCACTTCAATACAATTTATAACGCACCAGGTCATGACAAAAGTCATTTCAAGGTACAAGCAGAAATATCATGTCAAATTAGTAAAAAGGTAAATATTTCCTGCCGATTGGGTTGAATGAATCATAGTTTTAACAAAATCCTCCGGACGGACGGACGGATGGATGGATGGATGGATGGATGGATGGATGGAGAGTGATCAGTTTTTTTTTTCAGCAGGAAACCTTGACATAGAAGTGAGTTCTGCAGAAGGGAAAGATTCTGAAGTTTTGTTCTGTCCATGGTTCTGCTGGGAGACACTATGGAATTTCTGGATGGATCTGTATGTTTGGGAAGAACATCCTGCCCGGTGTTAGAAGTGTTTAACTGGATGTTTGTCTAAACTATAAGTGCATGATGATTAACGGGTAACAACACTTTAATAACCTGTAAGAAAGCTTCATGAGAAAAATCCAGGGTTTCAGATTTTGTAAATCTCTGAAAGAAGTCAGAATGGTTGAACACTGTGTTGAATTTAAAAGCAGGTTTCTTGTAAAAGTGATCAGAAGGATCAAATAACACAAGTGATTTGATTCAATTACACATAAAACCCTTTAGTAAAAATGTATTTTATTGGGAACAGCAAACAACTCCAGAGACCAATCAGCTGCTTCACATCAACTATTTAAATGTTGTCCTGAAAACCAGAAGGACATTCCACCTGATTCCTGTTACATTAAACACTGTGATGCAGATCTGTCCATTCAAATCATTTTTACAAAGATTATTTTACACCAGGTCCAAACTGGTAGCAGCAGGAAGAAGGAGAATAAATAATAGTAGTCCAGATGAATTGAACATGAAGAGCCCAGAGGATGATTAAATGGTTTTCAAATGAAAGGAACAAGGAAAGAAAAAGCAACTATGAAAACAGCTGTTCTACTGTAAGTTAAAGGACTGGATACTTAGTTTTCAGACTGTCACGGCAGGACTGAAGCCAGTTTGATAAGTTATACGTTCGTAAAACAAACTGTCCAGTTCTGCAGCACACAGAGAACCTTTTGGTTTAACCAGAGACTGTGGGTTCCTCTGAGGCACGATTACACAACTGTACTGGGCCACAGGACTAGATCCAAACCACTGTTTCCTATCCAGGCCCTCGGGTACCTTGTCCTGTTTTAGATGTGTTCCCTGGGTTCTGCAGTGGCCTGTTGATGAGCCACGAGGTGGCTGAAGCAGAAACAAATCTAAACCACAGAACATCAAAACCCAGACACAAGCTCTGCTCTTTTTTTCTGTTTCAGAACCATCTGATTCTGTAGATTCTTTTGAATTTGTTCTGAATAAATCCACATATCCAGTCAATGTTTTACATCTCCCTCAGAAGCTAAAGGGCTCTAAGCTCAGGCTCCCAGTTGGAGCTAGACTGGGTCTCTGTTGGGTATATACTGAAAGTCTCCAATAGAATCCCTCAGACACAAAGAGAGCTAACATCCCACAGAGGCTGCAGCATACAGGATCAACACACTGAAAAAAGTCTGTCCTGAGGAGAACACCAGAGAAAAGTCAAGCTATGTAGACCCGGAGTCCTGGTGGGCTGACCTGACCATTCTGAACAGCTAGGTGATCTGAACTTGACTAATTTCACCATCAGGTCAAAAGGCTGCAGAACTACAAGCACATGATGGCATGCTAACACTGAACAGTAAAGAAAGATAATGACCTCATGGATGCTGTGGTTGGGTCTGCATTCAGATCACAGCTGCTCATGACAGTGTGTTGTTGTTGGCTGAGGCAGATGTATTCCAGACGGTGAGGGAGAACATCACAGACTTTACATGAGAAAAAGATTAAAACCCCATTAATCCATCAGCTGAAACCCCGAAACCCCCAGTTTGGTTTTTTCAGTGTCACAGGCGACAAGAGGAAGATTACAAAACATTTATTTATGGAATTATATTCAAATGAACAACAGAAGAGAAAGAAGTCCAGCTGACAACCCACACTGTCCTAATGAATCATGGGGGTTTCAGTTGAGGATGTTGTGCAGATGACCCAAGTGGCTATTAGAATGGTACCTTAAGGCAAACACCTGAGCTTCACATCTATTTCATTCCTTTAATCTATTTTTATATAAAGTCTATGAATAAATAAAGAACACGAGCAGGAAGGAAAACCAAACAATTTCATCTTTCCCAAATTCTGTGTTGCAGACTAAAAACACTCCTACTTCTTTTTAAAAGTTACACCTAAAAAACAGTTCAACCTACAGCACATTTTAGATTTAATATGAATGAAGAACTTTTTACTGAGGATGACGTGCTTGTTTTAAACTTTTTGAACACTCCCACATGGTGTGGATGCAGAGGGCTTGCCAACAGCTTTAGAGTGAATAGAAATGTGTTCTTTTGTGTGATTCTCAAACACAAACTGCATGTGAAACTTAGTGGATGGAAGAAGATGGAGCCGTGTCTGACTGCTGGCCAGCCAGGTTGGAGGGCTGCTGACTGGAGTTCAGGCCTGAGCCTCCAGGATTACTGCCGAGGCTCACAGGAGCAGGGCGGGGGTTGAGGCGAGGGGGCATGGGATTGGAGGGACGGATGAGAGGTGGGGGTTGCTGCAGGGTGGGGCGAGGCTGCAGGAAACGAGCCTGCTGTTGAAGGGGTGGGGGCTGGCGGTGGAGTGAGGGCGTGGCCGGCAGAGAGGGCCTCAAGAGGGGAGGGGGCTGGTGGAGGGAGGAGGCGTAGGACATCACGGTAGTCTGAGCTGAAGAAGAAGAGGAGGCAGCGGGAGATGCACCTGAAGAGGTGACCTGACCCTGTAGAGAGGAGAAGGCAGGGCGCTGAGTTACTCATACAAGTGATTCCCAACCGCGAGGTCATTCCTTCCTTTGGTGGAAGGAGGGAAATCAATCTAAACGCACAGATTTGGAATTTGATCAGCAGGAATGTGAAGCATGCAGGTGTTGTTGTGTGTGTGCTCAAGAACATGCCCACGGCACAACACAAACGTCTGTTTAAATGTTAGCTTAGAAAGATAAAGGTCTCGCCTCCTCATCCTCCTCATCAGTGCTCTTCCCAGACGGGGTGGTCGAGCTGTTCTTTCCCTCTTCTCCAGAGGTGGCGCTGTCTCCGTTTGGAGCTCGAGTTCCTTGCTCTGCCTCCCACTCCTGCAGCACCTCCTCCAGGTTGAACCGTCGACGATAGTTTACAAAGAAGTTCTTCACCTGGCCCACCGTCTTGTTACCGATGACGTCAGCAATGGCCTGGAAGTCTTTGCCATACTTCCTGACTCCTGGAAAAACAGTGAATATTGATTGCAAAAAACAAAACAAAAAAAAACATCAGAAGGGTTAGGGTTAGGAACAAAAGAAACTGGTGTTTGATGACTGCTAATATAAACCTGCAGGTCTCCACTTTTAAACAGCTGATTTATAGAAGAACAGCTGTGTAGGGAGAGAAGGAGGAAAACTGGGTAGGAAAAGAAATGTTTGCTTTCTGGAGCACTTCAAACAGGGCTGTAAATGAAGAGTTGTTACCGAGACCCGTCCAGGTCACCAGAAATTCTACAAACGCAGACTTCTTGTCTACTGACTGACTTCATGGTGAGAAGAGAGATTTTAAAAACTCCTCCACGATGATACAACAGCCTGTGTCATGAACACCCACTTCTACAACTACAGCTGGTTTTTCCACATCTCTTTCTCTTCCTCCATCAGGCTTTAATTGTGTGCTGAAATGATTCAGAAGTGAGAGGAAATACGCGTTTAGCAGGATCATGTGGCAGCCACTTGTTTTTTAACATGTTATTTACATGTTGGATGTTTTATCACCTAGTGATGGGGTGTGGGTACTGCAGCATGTTTGTTCTAATAATGTGACACTTTTTTAACCTTGTGCAGCAAAGAAATATCAGAAAAAAAAATCTCCCGAGTGGTGCAGGAGAGGCCTAAAGCAGATGAAGCTCACCTTGAACTGCCAGAAGCTGTTCGTCTGTCGTCCAGCGGGCATTCACCTTTTGGTTAGACTACAAGGTGAAAGAGCAAAAGTTCAATGAAAAGAGAAACAGGAAGTTGGTATACTGAGCTGAATAACATTACAGCGTGATTCAGTGTAACATAAAAACATTACAGGTGTTAAATGTCAGGTGCATTTAAAACTAGGGATGTCCCGATCAAGTTTTTTTTTTGCCCTCGAGTCAGAGTCATTTGATTTTGAGTATCTGCTGATACCGAGTCCCGATCTGATACTTCTATAATACATTAAAAAAAAAAGAATAAAAACGAGCAAATAAACAGATCCAGGATTTTCTTTATTTTGTATTTAATTCACCCTATTTTAATATTTAATATTAATATTTAGCTGCAGGGACAGGACAGCCAGCAGTCCTGGGACCAAGACAGCCGGTTGCCACCACTCCAGTGCGTCCTGGGGCGTCCCCTGGCCTGGGCTTCCTCCCAGTGGGGAGTCATGAAGTTGTTACTTGTGTGTAAAAACAAACATGGCTAGAGTGAATTCCTGTACTATGGGCACGCAAACAGTCCGAAAGCACACAAACTGGTGGACGGACATTATGTTGTTAAATAAAACAATAACGTTATGTAATTAAATATGCATATCACAACATTACCTCGAAGAAAATCAAATCAAATCAAAAATACTTTATTAATCCCCGAAGGGAAATTAAGTGTTGTTGTAGCTCAGTTCTTTTTCAGGAAGCCATTATAGAAGGTTCTAGGTGTGGACGGGAAGGATCTCCTGTAGAGGGTTCTAGCTGTGGACGGGAAGGATCTCCTGTAGAGGGTTCTAACTGTGGACAGGAAGGATCTCCTGTAGAGGGTTCTAGCTGTGGACGGGAAGGATCTCCTGTAGAGGGTTCTAGGTGTGGACAGGAAGGATCTCCTGTAGAGGGTTCTAGCTGTGGACGGGAAGGATCTCCTGTAGCGGTCTGTGCTGCAGCGGATTATGAATATTCTGACTGAGACACTCTGGTGTTGAGTTACTGTGTTCTGAAGAGGATGATGAGGGTTTTCCATCATGTTCTTCATCCTCCTTTGGACAATCAACTCAAGAGACTCCAGTTCAGTCTCCAGGACAGAATCAGTCCTCCTTATCAATCTGTTCAGCCTCTTCATGTCACCTGCTCTGATGCTGCTTCCCCAACAGGTGACTGCAGATGTGATCAGCTGAGAAACTCCTCTTCTATTGCTGCTCCTCTTCAAATCTCTGTCTGCTCATATTGTTTGAAAGCCAAGTAGAGAAACACTGGAGTCCAGGATATGTTCCTTTAGCCATGTCTCAGTAAAATACATGATGCTGCATTCCTGATACTCTGGCTGGGTCTTCAACAGAGTTTCAAGTTCATCCATTTTGTTAGCAAGAGATTTCACATTTGTCAATATGACTGATTGAAGTGAAAGTTTAAACTTCCTCTTTCTCCCTCTTCACTTTGCTCCTGCTCTGCATCCATGTCTTCTTCTTTTGAGCTCATCAGGGATCCAGAGTTTCAATTGAATTGAAATTCAAATGAACGCATATTCATAAATGGCAGACCTTGGAGCTCAGGCCATGATGTTGGATCATTTTGCCACATATCTTTAGGCATGGGCACTATTGCAAACCAATCATCTGTAGCTTTCAATATATCTCTGCTTGGCTTTTGCCTCTAATCAGTTAAAATATTCATATATGTCCAAATCCTGACCAGGAGGTAACATTCGATTCCGATCGAGTTTGAAACTATCGAATCGAATCAGGACATCCCTTTTTAAAACTGTTAATATTTAGTTCATAGGACTGAATGGATCAGGACTTAGGAAGGTAAGCAGTACTCAAGTCCTGGTGACTTTAAATCGGCGAGGTGTGTGTGTGTGTGTAAATGGTTGTCTGATACTAATTGGGAGCCTGTGATGGACATATAGACCTGTCCAGGTGTAACGCCACCCCTTGTTTGATGACTGCTGGAGACAGACACCAGATCTCAGTGACCGTGAGTCGGAACAAGCAAGTGAAGAATGGCTTCGGCGTTCAGTGAAAGAGACACAACAGAACACATTAGGTTTCATAAGGGTTCTTGTACCTCAGGCAGTTTGAACTCTTCGATTCCAGGCTCCAACATGTGTTTCAGTCCACTGTTCATCTGTTTGGCATTTTGGACCTGTGGAACAAAAAAATATACTTTGGTCAAGTTTAGTCCTAGTAAACTTCGGTTTGTTAAATTTCAAATATCTATGTGACTGCAGAGCACCCTGTGTCTGAGAAAAAACCTGGAGGCCCGGAACCAGGAGACCAACTCCTTTACCTAACAGTTTTATTTAGCTCTTTATATGAATGTTTACCCAGACCCCTACATGAAGGACACGTTTCTAATGGTAAGAACTCAGCATACAGGGACTTCTCAGCTAACTTTAATACGTTTGGATGTGGGAAACTTCAAGAGATTCTACTGGACAGTGGTGCTCTAAGAACAGCTTGTTCCACTACAGTGGAACCACAAACAAGAAAAGCTTGAACTAGGACTGTCCTGCATGTTCTGATGGTAAAACCTGGAACCGTTTGTAAGAATAACATGGACTGGTTGAGCCGGATAAGCCAACTTGTGTAGGCAGGGAAACGAGCCTCCCCCAGCAGTGCCACCTACTTGTCTCTTTAGGGACACCAGCTCCATGTCCAGCTGACGGAGGAGCGTGTTAGCTGCAGAAGCACTGCAGGACACAGCCACCACATCCTCCTGAGTTAGGTACATGCCTTTGGGTGGGCGGCAGCGAGAGCGTTGGTGGTGTCTGTGCTGCAAGGTCTGGTGCTCACGTCGACCTAAAGCAACTTTGGAGCCCGGCACCGGGGCTTCTGTCTGGTTCTGGAGGAAAGAGTGTGGGGACAACAGCAGCTGTTAGCTGACAAATAACTTCAAAGAGATCTTTCAGCTCGGGCTGGGCGGTATACCGGTTTGTACCAAAAACCAATGTTTATTTTGGTTATGATATGAATTTTTCACATACCACTATACCGGTGAACAGCGAAAACAGTGTCCAGAACACTGGCAGTGGGAACGTATTTCTGCGGGGACTGATTTCAGTGTTACACGCTAAGACCACATGTGAAAAATAAAGTTTTGAATGAAGAATGGCTGCTGGCGGGGGCTGTAACAGCAACTCACAGATTACTAACAACTTATTCCAAAAAGAGAAGCCACGTCTGTAGTATCGAATTTCTTCGGCTTCAAAAGGTCAGACTTGGACCAAACAACTGCAGTAGCTGGAGGCAGTAATACTAGCAACTTTACTTAATTACTGCCCCCTACTGGCAATCATATCTTGAAGAAGCTGTACTGTGCATGACAGTAAAATGGGCTACTTAAAGCTAATCTAATGCAGTAATTCTTCACTTATGAGAAGATAACGTGGGTAACATTGGTTATGTAAAAAATACTGTCAAATACTGTAAAACCAATATAATTTAGAAAAAAACTGTAATATGAAAATTCTGCCATGCCGCCCAGCCCTACTTTCAGCTGAAATCTAAAACTTTGAAGAATTCTGGACTTGATACAACCTTATCCTGTAACCCCCACCCCATCCCCACTTACCTCTTTCTTGGCTTCCTTGTTTGGATCATAGTCACTGTCGTTTGCTTCAATGGGATTGGCCTCCTCTACCTCCTCGTCACTGTAGCAACAAGTTCAGGTTCACTAGTTGGACAATGTTGAACATCAACAACAAGCTCCCCCTACTCAGACACGTTTTACTAAACTTCTAGAAAATAAACAAGCCAAACACCACAACTCAAGTCTTATGGATCCATAAAAACTCTCCGTCTCAAATCCCACAGGTTTTAACACCAATAAGCTACAATTTATTACATTTCAAATAAAGATCATGTTATAACAAATTTCACACAAAAGACCATAAAAAGTCAGAGCTGTAGGATTTCAGATTATCTATAAATTCAACCAGATCACAAGAACATCATGGAAACACAAAGGAAACTCCATTTCAGTGCCGACTCAAGGACACTGTCCAAACTATCAGTGAATCAAAGCAAACCATGTGTATGGCGTTAGAATTGTGTCAAAAGTACTGAGATTAGTTTATTAAACTCTGCACAGATATTATCTACTCGCACGAGCATATTTTGTCCTCGCGCGCAGATTTTTTTCTTCACTCGAGGAGTTTCTTCCCTCGCGCGAGCACAATTCAACTCTCAAACAGATTAAACCATTCGTACGCGCATGAACAGAAATTCTGCTCATGCAGGTATATGACTTTTGACAGTTTGGAGGCGGAGCCCAGCTGCAGCACTGACCCTCACATGATTGGTCCCTTTATAATCAGTCACGCCCACATGATGAGCGAACCGGAACCAGAGTTCACTCGTTCAAACACAGTTTTTGTGGAGTATATTGGATACATATAGTACTAATTGTTACTTTTAATATGAGAGATTATAACAATAAAATCTAGTTTATTTACAATCGTTTGGTTGTGATGTGATTGGTTGATTAGATAATTGCATTAAGGAGAAATTGAACAGGTGTTCCTAATATTCCTTTAGGTGAGTGTATGTATTATTGATGTCTTGGTCATTGTTTTCTAAATGCTCTATGACAACTCTTCAATAAATGTTCAATCAAAATGTTAAACATTTAGTCAAGTAATCGTTGCGTGGGACAGGAGTTTGGTCGACTAAGCATTTCTTTGGTTGACTACAGCCCTAGATGACAGCTTGTTGACAGGTGCAGGTTTCAGTACCTGTCATCCTGGTTGCTCCTGCTGGCCAGTTTCCGGGCCTGTCGGTCCATCAGACTGGTTCTAGAGCGAGTCTTCTTCCAGGAATAATAGTATTTGACCAGACTGGAGATGGATTTGTCTGGTAACTGAAATGAAACAGTAATAATGCAGTAAATACCACACCATATGTAGACTCCCCTGACCAGGATTTACTTCAAATGAAGGTGAAGTTTGAAGAAAGTTTTTGAAACCATCAACACAAAAAGCTTTACCACTAACTGCCCTAAAGGCAACGAGGATTCTCAAATTCCCTTCCCGGGTGACGATTACTGTAAACTTCTTTTTTTCCTTATACTTTTAATATGCAAATAAACCAATCGGACTGTCACATAAAAAGTAAAAAGAGTTAAAAAGAAAATTTAACTGCTTCTTTCTTACTCACAGTTTTTGGGACAGTTCGATTCAATTGAGCTGTTTACGTGAACTGCTTGTTTTCATTGTGGTATTTCTCGACTTGCTTTACTTACCTATTTTTTTGATCACCACAAATGTTATTACAGATGTATTTGTCCGTTTACTGCTGCATAATGTTTGCTGCTGGTTTTGTGCTGTTGATAAATCACAGGTGTTTTTTGTAAATTACTGTAACGACCCTGCTTTGATGTTCTGTTCACTAAATAAAACTAGGGCCGGGACTTTAACGCGTTAATTAAGATTAATTAATTACACAAAAACACTTATTAAGCACTGCAGAACATCTCTCATGAGTTTCAGCGGACCGATTATACTGGAGCACCTACCAGCGTTCATTATTTAGGACAACAACAAACCACAGTGAACATGAATGAAGAAGCGACCGCTTTGATTGGCCCCGTGGATGGGAAGTTTTGTTATAAAAAATGACTGGATGGAAGCGTGGATAAGAGCATGTGTGCAAGCTATGCAGCAAGGAATTTGCACATCACCGCAGCACATCGGGCCTGAAGTATCACCTCAATGTTAAACATATAGCAGCTAGCGTGGACGTTAGCCCGACTCCGAGTACAAGTGTAGATATTTTCTACACTTAATGCACTGGTCTGTTGGACTTGGTTGAACAAAAATAAACAAAATTTGTTGCTTAAGCTTATGTGTATTCAGTCATGATTCAATGGTATACTAAAAATCCGTTTGAAAAAAATTCTCACTGTTCTCTGGTCAAATATTTATATGCAATTAAAATGCGATTAATTTTGATTAATTAATTACAAAGCCTCTAATTAATTAGATTAAAATTTTTAATCAAGTCCCGGCCCTAAACAAAACGTTTCTTTTGGCCTTTCTCAGCCCCTGAGGAAGGATGCAGATGCAGCCAAAACATATCAGAAAATAAAGAACAAACAAACATCTTGTGTTTGGTCTGAGCCAAAAGAAACATATTAATTTGTTTAAACAATGGACAAAATGAACCACATAAAACAAATGTTCTGTTCACTGTTGCACATTATGATGGTGTCGGTACTCATGTCTGGGGGTGAGCGAGAGGGTGTGCAGGTGGACGTGTGTGTGTGAGAGAGAGAAAGCATAGCAGGAAATTCGGTGCTGGTGCAGCCAGGGCCGTTGCTAGCCATTTTGGTGCCCTAAGCACAAAGGCACTGTGGTGCCCCCCCCACAACAAAAATCACAACACCACAGTATGTGCAAGCGCTTTTCTTTTATTCCAAAATTACAATTCTTAGGAATGTCTCTTGAATGCAAAAACCTGCTTAATATTTACAAAAAAACTGCTTAATACTTACATAATATAACATACTCAACACAGGAACTTCACTTTGTTATTCTTTAGAACTATGTAACAGATTCACACAACTTGTTTAAACTGCTGGTGGATGGCTGAGCTGAACTTTTGGCTTGAGTTCCTCCTTGCATGTACTTGTACACTGCATTCAAACACAAAAAGAAAATTTGTCATACTCTTTCTATAATGAGATAAAGTTTTAAACCATGGTAAAAAAAAATACTGCAATACATTATTTATAGGTTTATGTTGGCTTATATCACTGGCATGTAATGTGACTAAATTCAAAGCTATTTAACCTTTATTAAGAAGAACTAGAGAGAGGTAAAATATAAAAATTTTAAACACAACTAGAAAATTCTTAATATGAAGGAAGGAGATTAGCATAATGGACTTTTTTCTCTTTAAATTGTAACATCAGCAGCAGATGTTTCTCTTGGCCTGTAAATGTTTCAGAAATATCAGCATGGAGCAAATACCTAATTTGGTGAAGGTTTGTCTAATTTTGCATATAAAATCTAAGTTACAAATAGGCCACATATTTAATCTTGATAAATCATGTCCATATTTAACTCATGATTAATGACAAACAACTGCTGATTTTTAAAAAATGTTCTTACTTTACCTTGACAGTGTTTGTTTCTGTTTTTGTGATATTTATTTAAGTATTTGGGTGGACAAATATGATTTATTTGTTTATTTCTGTTTCAAAACAGCACAGATATCTGACCTCACAGAAGAAACATTGTTTTACTTGAGGAAGATGTATTAAGAGGAACTTATTAAAACAAACAAAAAAAATCTTCAAACTCTTCATATTGTTTTAGATTAAAACCTTTAACACCATTGTTCAGACTTAATTATTTTTGATACAGGTCTGATGAATAGGCTGAATAAGGGATCATTTCACTTTGACGCATTTTTTGTATTAACGTTTTTCATCTCCTTCTTTAAAGAAGATTTAAAGATGATTTGCTACATTTTTTTCTCCAACAGTAAAAAGCTCCAAAGCTTCTCCGAGTTTGTCTCCCTCTCAGCCTCTCTCACAGCTGCTATATGAACGCCTAATAGGTGGACACCAAATTACCTGAAAGGCAGCATGCTTACCAAACTCGGCAACATTTGGCTAAAAACAGATTAATTAACAGCAATATAGCAAGTCCGAATTTAAGCTAGGCCAGGCGACCTATTCTGAACATGACCACACTTTTCGGAATAGATAACAATATCACAAGATTAACAGTTATCATTTAAAAAACTCGTCTTACCTGTAAACAATGGAAGAGCATCATCCCGCTGTTTTTTCTATTTCCTCTTTTCTGCGCCGGACTCCTGCTGTCATGCCATGACATGTCCACCGCTGCCTATGCAGGTGTACAGACTAGGGCGTGCCCCCGGGGGGCCGATTGGGGGGGGGCATCAGGAGGCATGTGCGTGATGAGATAGAGGAGACAGAGGTCCATCTCTTTTTGTAATACCTACTATTTACTTGCTTTGTACATTTTTTTATTCTAAATCTGTCTTTATTATGTACATATATTTTTTTCTATAAGCTCACTGGTGCCCCCCTGCCAGCTCCTACACGCAGCGCGTGATGTGCGTGGGCGGCGCGCCGGGTGCAGCGACTGAACAGCTCTGTAGTTATGACTTGGTTTCAGCCCACAGGAACTGTTTTTGTTGGCCAATAAAAGTAACTTGTTGAATATAACAGAGGCTTTTCCATCAGGTGTGGAGAAGATATAGAGTGAGACCTGCCTCAGTCAGACTGCTTGTGTCGCTTCATATGGGCGGGGTCAGTGTGACGGATCAAACCTGTAAATAATTGTTTACATCTTTTTTTTTTTTTTCATAAAAACTTCTATGAAAATCATCTTGTATTGAAACTTGCAGTGCAGTTATGAGTGAAATGTGTCCAGATGTCTGCTCAGCTGATCATAACAGATAAAGATCACAGAACATTTTCTATATGATTTCTGTTACAAGAAAGTTTTCGGACCAGCAACCAGCCATGGCATCAATAGCAGACTGCACTGCAGTGATCATGTGACATCATTATCATCATGTTGACCGTTACGTTTGACAGAAAATTCACTAAAATTGTACAAAGGCACATTTTTCCCAAAAACTCAGTCATCAGCCAAACGATGACTACTGATGTGAAAGAAAAAAAAATATTTTAGATTTGTTTTTTTATCATGTCACAAGTTAGTTATAAAATAATTTACAGAAAAAGTAGAGAACCAGTTTATCCAAATCTTCATAATTAGTGAATTGTTGTAAAACACCCCCCTCCCCCTTGAGAGGGGAGGCAGGTGAGTCAGGAGAAAATACATTTCAGGGATGCTAGTGTTAAACAGATGTTACACCCAAAACATTGATATCAGATGCTTACCATCTGCTGGATGCGGTGGAAGCTCTTGCCATGGAAACTGAAGGCCTGTTCAAACAGCACCTTGTCCTCCACTGTCCACTCATCTGGGAACGGCGTGAAGTTGGGCAGGTCAGCAAGAGACTTCTCAATGTTGTGTTTGTGCCAGAAGAGCATACCGAGGGCCTGGAGACACACACACACACACACACACACACACACACATTAATCCTGCATGTTCCCAGTATAGCTCCTCAGCAAAGTCAAAACGTGCATATATTGTGTGGCAAGTACATTTTATGTGCATTTATTGACATTATAGAGGTCTGAATCAACTTCCTGGTTTGACATGTGCGTCTGCAGCCGCATCTGGTGGCATTTCATTGACTAACCATTTTTAATTTTAACCAGTCATAGACGGGATCCTTGTGGTTTATCAAACAGACTGTTTGATACAGTCAGGGGTTTAAATGGGGTTTCTAATTATTCTATTTGATTCTATGCTGGTAAAATTAACTAAGCAAAGCCTGAAGGCCTTTTAAAACCTGAATACAGCATCTCCACTACAGAAGCTGAAGAGAAAAAGGGGTGACCGTGGCTCACGGGAGGGCAGGTTGTCTGGTGACCAGAAGGTCACCGGTTCAAATCTTAGATCCACCTGAAAAAGATTGCTTGGCTGTTGTGCCCTTGGGCAAGACACTTCACCCACTTTGCCTGTTTGGTGGTGGTCGGAGGGTCCGGTGGCACCTGGCAGCCTCGCCTCTGTCAGTGTGTGTCCCAGGACAGCTGTGGCTACAACATGTGTATAGTTTATCATCACCAAATATGTGAGTGTGTTTGTGAATGACTTACTGTAGTATGAAGCGCTTTGGGAGTCGTAGGACTTGAGAAAAGCGCTATACAAGTACACACCATTTACAATTTGAAGGAACAAGAATGCTGACTGATGTTCTGTTTGTAAACAAACAGACTTGCTGCCATTTTATCCACAATTTAAACAACAATAATAATACCTCTGGTGCAGCTCATCATACAATAGGGCCAAACAACAGATAAATGAGTAAAATGTGTTTTTTTTGGGGGGGGGCACACCTTCCCTTTGAAGCAAACATTAAGTCATTTCCTGTACGAGGTTCATCAGGTAAAAGGGACATTATCCTAAGGTTGAACTAAGAGCACATGATTCTATCCTCATGAAAATAGATGCTTTCCAAATGTTTCATGATGCCACCCAACACGAGGAGGTCAGAATTGGACCTGCCAGAGACACGAGGAGGACGGGATTGGACTGGACTGAGACTCTAAGGGACCCACCTGCTCAACATTGTATCCATGTTTCTCTTTGGCGATGGCGATGTACTCATCCACTGTGGAGAGAAACACTACGGTTAGCACAGTCTGATAACAGGAGCTGAGAAAGAACCACAACTGGGACAGAACTTCTCTTACATTTGGAGTCGACTATAGAATGATATGGAGACCACACCAGCATCCCCCCACTGTCCTTATCAGAGTACTTGGTTGAACCTGAATGTAGACAAACATGATTTAAAAACTAAAGAACACATCAATCTGATTTCCTGCAGCTCCTGCTTTCAGCAACATGTTACAGTCTTACGTATGTTTTCTAGTATTAAAGGTCCTGTATCCTGCTACTTTACAGCTGTCAGCATCTGGGATAGGCACACATATGATAAAATATTACCCTTGGTGTTATAGAATTTGTCCTGGTTTAACATTGTTTATGTATGTTACTATGTCACAGTCAGTCATTTTCTAGGAGAGAGTGGAGCAGCTGCAAAAGTGATTCTGCACGATATAGGACCTTTAAGGAACATAGGTGTTCTTATCACCCCCCCACCCCCACCCCCCCACCCCCCACAACACACAAACACTTCAGCTTTTTTAAACAAATAAAAATTGTTTTTAAGGGAAAATAGTTAAATGTGAGATTCAATAGAACATGTTTAAAAATCATTGGAACGTGCAGGATCATTACAACACTTGAAGTATCATTGGAACATGTGACAACCCATGTGGAAAATCGGTGGAACATGTTAAGACTCTTTAGAACATGTTGAGGATCATTTGAACATTTGAAGACTCGGTTTCGTTTGGAGAACATGAAAAGGTTCCTTCTGTGGAGGTAGCCTCGGTTCATGTTGGTTCCTGTTTGACTTCTTTCCACCGCACAGTAAAACCTCGAGCGAACTTCCAAACGATTTCTGAAATAGGACTGAACGCAGCAGCACGAGGGCAGAGGATTCAGTCCACAGGATCCTACTTGTACCGAGGCTACCACCGCCAGGCACCGTATGAATCTACAAAACCTCACCCGGCTCAAATTCGGGAATGTTCGCCTGATAATCGGCTCCAACTCGCATTCCAACATCTGGAAGACACGAACAAAAGTGGAACATATTTCATTAAGACAAGCATCTCTAAACACCGAGAAAAAGAAGTGGGTGTTCGAGGCTACTACCGTGTTCGTCATCGCTGCCGCTTTCGTCGGAGAAATGTCCGTTAGAGGCGTTGGATGGACTCTTCGTGCCGTTCGAGCGACCTTTGCCTAAATATTCGGAGCCTTTGTCCATCATTCCTGGCATCTTTGCGATTTATCTCCCAGTTTGGGGGTTTCTTTCACGATGAAAATATGTCAGTCTAGAGCGGGACGTTTTCTTCTGCCTGTCGCTCGCTCACCGCAGATCTAAACCGTGTCGCTATAACGTATTTCCCTGCCGAAACACACGCTCGGTTTATGCTACAACACAAATTGGATGAAAACAGAACCGTCTGTTCGGGATTATCTGCTGTGAAATATGACAACTATTTGCTCTGAGAGCGATTTAAACGTTTTAAGTCCCAAATTAAAACGGCTCTAACCAATGTTGCGGAAGGACTGTTATGTAAAGTACCAATGCAACTCCTGCTGATGCATTGCTAGTAGATTCTTCCGCCAACAGCAGATTAAAATATAAAGAACATTTAAAACATAAACATTAGACACACTTAATTTAAATGAACTAAAACATTGAGTCAAAACTATGTAAAGGATGTAATAAATGAGACTGTTTACACACATCATGATAATCTTAAGTGTAACATGGATTTTATTATATTTTATGTTTGTTCAGCATGTAGTACTAGAGCAACAGTGTAATGTAAAATAAACTCGGATTATTCCGAAATAATCCCACTGTTGTTTGTTTTTAACTCGAGTTTAAATGCAGTTTCCTGTGCTTGTTCGATTGAACCAAAAGAGGGAGACAAAGCGCAACTGTCAGACATTTATACCTAGAAGTCCTAACCTTTTCACTTGGATCTCAGAGAACATTTTTGTCAATAATTTGCTAGAAACAGTTTACAAATTGCCAGTAATGCACGAATTGTGGATGAATAATACACGTATTCAGGCATTAATGTCATCCCATACAGAACAGTTGCATCAATTTATTTTGTACCGATTCTCTCCTGCAGAATAAATGTAATTTTATTGATATTGTGGTGAAAAAGATTATCAAAGAGCACTCGAACAAGGTGGTCTTGAAATGCAATTAAATTCTATTTATTTTGTAGGAGAGTCAATACAAAATCATTTAGCATCTTCTAGTGAGTCTCTAACAAGCATATCAACTTTATTATCTTTTATAGGCCATCACGGTGCAAAGTTTTTTGCAAGTTATTTTCATGTCTCCATCTGCTGGCATTCTTACCTATGTTCATGGTCATAATTTGTCTGTCTCTTTCTGGCATTCTTTCTCCCAATCTTGTCTTCATACCAAATATTTCTGCAGAAACCTTCATCAGAATAGCTTTCCTGAAATGTTCTTTCTCAGCATGCCAGTCATCTTTCTGTGCCTAAAATAAATTTTGCCATCTCACAATACAAATAACTAAGTTTGATTCAGATCAGAATTTAAATGCTGTTACAACACACAGTTTCAAAATGTCTAATTACAGATCACACAGACCCATCAATCCAAATATGTAAGATTTTACAAAATTGCCTGTTCACAGAGCACCTTTGCGAATATTGATCTTTTTTCTGCAGGTAACTATAGAAGGTTATTTTATGTTTAAATTTCAAGTATTTATGTTTGAAAACTGAAGACAATTTAAAGAAAGGTGTTTCAAGTATCAGACCCAGAAGGTCTATTTCACAGTTACCTCAGGCAAATTAAACCTGGCAGGGTAGGGAATCACAGGTGTGTTAACCAAGGCTGGATTCCATTTATAGGATGTTCTCCAGTATTTACTGATCAACCAGCACATGCAGATGTTGTAGTGGAATGCAGCCCTGGTTAACACACCTGTGCCTCTTTATTCTCTCAGGTCAAAATTTCTGCTGGAAAATAGGCCTATATGTTAAGTTTTATTACTTTTATGCCCCTTAAAAGCATTTAATTTGGATGAAGTTTTGTGTGAAGTAGAACAGCTAGTTGCTCTGAATGTACAAATGAACCATATTAGGCCCCCTCCATATGAACCGTCAATCATCATCTAAACCTGCTTATTCATTGTCAGTATTGAGGGGAGCTGGTGTCTATCTCCTGCAGTTAATGGGCAAGAGGCAGGGCTACACCTGGACAGGTAGCCAGTCCATCATAGAGTCACATATAGACAGGCAACCATGCACACAAACTCACACTTAGGGACAATTTAGGGTCACCAAATAACCTCATGTACATTTTTGGTCTGTGGGAGGAAGCTGGAGAAAACCCACACATGCACAGGGATAACATGCAAACTCCATGCAGAAAGTTCCCAGTCCGGCTTCAAACCCAGGACCTTCTCACTACAAGGCAACAGTGCTACCAACTGCACCACCTTGCAGCCCTTTATATGAACAAAAGGGTCATATTCCTAGAAAATAATAATCACTTTTTTTTCCAAGTGTTGATTTTTATTTATTCACATAAAGCTTAGCTTGTTGCTGCATGTTCAAATATACATTTTCAAATACAGTTAACTGTTAATAGTTATTTTATGCTTAAAAACACCATGATTGTGAGCAGGAAAGTGAATGAGACTTTCAGCCATTGATGCCTGTGCAGACTCTGGTTCCAAAAAAGCAACATGGCAGCTCTTGTGAACAGGACTTGTCCTCTCTTTCACACAGCGGAGGTAGCTGGAGACATGCTGTCCATCTTTGTCGAAGTTCTGGATGTGTTACATTAAAACAGTTATTTAGACAAAAAGGGTCAGCTATAATCTGCCAGATGATGCTCAAGTCAAAGTCAGACTGACAAAATGTTGATGAGTGTGCTGCAAAGGACAAATCTAAAACTAAACAAATGCAAAATGCCACAAATGATCAAACTATACACTTATAATTATACACTGCTCAAAAATAAAGGGAACACAAAAATAAAACATCCTAGATCTGATTGACACTACACTGACAGACATGGTAAACCTTCTTGCCACGGCTCACATTGATGTTCCATCCTGGATGAGCTGCACTACCTGATCCACTTGTGTGGGTTGTAGACTCCGTCTCATGCTGCTACTAGAGTGAAACACCACCAACATTCATCAGTGACCAAAACATCAGCCAGAAAGCAGGAAGTGAGAAGTGAGAAGTGAGAAGTGGTCACCACCTGCAGAACAACACCATCTTCCTAATTGGTAATAGTTTCCACTTGTTGTTTATTCCATTTGCACAACAGCATGTGAAACTGAGTTTCAATCAGTGTTCCCTTTAGTTTTTTGAACAGTGTACTTCTCTGTGGTATAAATTTTAAATAAAAAAATAACAGTTTAAACTGATTTTAAAGAATTAATTTACTAGTGAATTTAGAAATTAAGACTTTTATCATCATCAACATCAGGTACATCTAAAACTTTGGTCTCTTCTGAATTTTACAGCCACTTTAAGATCTAAACAAACTTAAATAGCAACTGATAAAAAAAATCATTCAAACTTTTCAAAATTCTGATTGTGTGTCATAACAAGCCATGAACCCACAATGAAATAACATAATTCTCACAATAAATGCTAAAAATGTTTTAGATAAATCAGATAAATGAAAGAAGCTGACAGATCTGCCCATAAATGGACAGACAGACAGGCAAAAGGTCTGTGCTGAACAGTTGGTCCCATCTTCTCAATAATCTTCAACATCTCACTAGAGCTTTCAAAGTCTCATCCGGCCTCAAAATCTCCATCATCCTGGTCTCCAAAAAATCCTCCATCCAGTGACCAAATGCCTACAGACACATCACCCTGACATCTGTGGTCATAAAATTCTTTGAAATGACCTGACATCCATGGAGGATGAGGAAATAACATCCAGCACCCAGACCTGGTCCCCCCCAGGGATACGTTCTGTCCCCACTGCTATTCGCCCTCTAGCCAAATGACTTCTTATCCAGTGGTCCATCTGTTAAACTCCAGAGGCTTGAAAACAATGCAATTTGTCATTAATCTCATCAGGGACGGAGACGAGTCTGCTTACAGACAGGAAGTGAACCAGCTGGTCTTCCAGTGCAGTCAAAACAATCTAGAGCTCAACATTCTAAAAACTGTGGAGATAACAGTGGACTTCAGGAGGACCCTACACTCATGTCCCCATTAACATATAGAACTGTGTCTGTGGTGGACACCTTCAGGTTTCTGGGGCCCACCATTGCCCACGACCTGAAATGGACAGCCAACATAGACATGGTCAAGAAGGTCCAGCAGAGGTTTTACTTCCTGCAGCAGCTCAAGAAATTTAACCTGCCACAGGAGCCACTGGTGAATTTAGAGCTGTTAGCGAGTCCATCCTCTGCCAGTCCATCACAGTCTGGTTTGGTTTAGTAAAAAAAAACAAGACAGAAACAGACTGCAGAGAACTATAGGGTCTGCAGAGAATATGAATGGCCCACCACCCAGGACCTGTGCTCCTCCATCCCGGACCTCTACTCCTCCATCCAGGACCTGTGATCCTCCATCCAGAACTTGAGTTTCCCCCTCCAGGACCTGTGCTCCTCTATCCAGGACCTGGACGGGCAGGCAGCATCAGCAGTGACCTTCTCACCCAGGAGCTCACCTCTTTTCTCCCCTCTGGGCGGAGCTACAGATCACTGTACACCAAAACCACAAGACACAAGACCATTTTCTTCCTCTAGACTGTCACCATGTTGAACAAACATATTTTATCTGTATGAACAGGCTTCAAACACCAAGACATTTATGGTGGACGATGGTGCTGAATGTATCTGGTGTCTGTGCTCTATGTCGAATAATCTCTGTGTATCTTGTCTATAACGAAAAGAACTAATGAGAACCGGAGCCAAAGTCTTTGTGCGTAACATACTGGGATACACAAATCTGGTTCTGCTATAGATAATATAATGCTTTGATGTTTGTGGGGACTCATCCTTTAATTCCAATCAGTTGGGTGATGTAATGTGTAAATAGAACCCTGTCTGTGTCTCTCTCTCTCTTTCCCTCAGTGTCAGTCAGTCAGAACGCGCGTTGCAGCCATCAGCCCCTCGCGTGCCTGTCGAGACAAACCGAGAAGGACCTCGAGCTTCTTCCCTTTAACTCATGCGGCTCGTGCTTCCTCAGACATGTGAGCGCCGGACAGCATCTGCGCCACGCGCGGCAGGAGAACGACAGGATGGCGGGAGGACGACGGGGTCTCGTGGCCCCTCAGAACACGTTTCTGGAGAACATTGTCCGTCGGTCTAACGGTAGGACTCGATGTGTTCGGTGCATGTGAATAGTAGCAGTCTGCTGGTCCTTGAATCAGGGGTTCTGCTCCGTTGTTTAGCCACGAGCGAGTGCACGTGCGGTCATTTGGAAACCTGCACAGGTGAAGCTCATTCAGGGTCACGAGCTCTCGGAGTTCTTTTAATGTTGATCTACAAGGCATTTTTGATTTGAATAATTGTGACTTTACGCTGACTTGGAGTTCAATAATGGTGGATGTCTGAGTTGCCCAAACCTTCTTGTAGAAAAGTCAGGGCAAAGTGAATATTTTATCTCAACATGTATTACATTTTCACTGTTACTGGAGCACTCAGGAGAAAAGAGATGAATATGTCAGACAGGAAGCTCAGCTGAAGGAGCTGAGTGGATCAACTCTATCCCAGGAACAGCAGCTAGGACAGCTTGGACTGTTGAAAGTTGATCTATTTCTAAACAAGCCATTAACTCAGTAATGGAGTGGAAGATTATCAAAGCTGTAATCCACATGTTGACTCACCATGGTTGTACCTGTCTGACTGCCATTGTCTGAATGCCTGTCAATGCCACTATATGAAGCTTGTGGGCATGGTGAGCATGTTTCTCCAAACGTCAGCAGATCTGTGCTTTAATAACTTATGATCTGTCTCTTTGTGAAGAGGTTGTTGTGGGACTGAGAGAAAGCAGACACCTCAAACACTATAGAAAACACATGTTTTTTGTGTACAGATGCTCACAAATATATTTTGAATGTAAAATAACCAACAAACAGCCATGTTGTGGAGCAGTGATGTAAATCAGGAGCAGCTGGAGAAAAGCCCACAGTGGTACAGCGGGAACACTGTGGTGCAGCGGGAACACTGTGGTGCAGCGGGAACACTGTGGTGCAGCGGGA
>SSNP01000093.1:1279137-1305802 GCA_006937955.1 Pachypanchax playfairii | reverse complement strand
ACAAACTCACACTTAGGGACAATTTAGGGTCACCAAATAACCTCATGTACATTTTTGGTCTGTGGGAGGAAGCTGGAGAAAACCCACACATGCACAGGGATAACATGCAAACTCCATGCAGAAAGTTCCCAGTCCGGCTTCAAACCCAGGACCTTCTCACTACAAGGCAACAGTGCTACCAACTGCACCACCTTGCAGCCCTTTATATGAACAAAAGGGTCATATTCCTAGAAAATAATAATCACTTTTTTTTCCAAGTGTTGATTTTTATTTATTCACATAAAGCTTAGCTTGTTGCTGCATGTTCAAATATACATTTTCAAATACAGTTAACTGTTAATAGTTATTTTATGCTTAAAAACACCATGATTGTGAGCAGGAAAGTGAATGAGACTTTCAGCCATTGATGCCTGTGCAGACTCTGGTTCCAAAAAAGCAACATGGCAGCTCTTGTGAACAGGACTTGTCCTCTCTTTCACACAGCGGAGGTAGCTGGAGACATGCTGTCCATCTTTGTCGAAGTTCTGGATGTGTTACATTAAAACAGTTATTTAGACAAAAAGGGTCAGCTATAATCTGCCAGATGATGCTCAAGTCAAAGTCAGACTGACAAAATGTTGATGAGTGTGCTGCAAAGGACAAATCTAAAACTAAACAAATGCAAAATGCCACAAATGATCAAACTATACACTTATAATTATACACTGCTCAAAAATAAAGGGAACACAAAAATAAAACATCCTAGATCTGATTGACACTACACTGACAGACATGGTAAACCTTCTTGCCACGGCTCACATTGATGTTCCATCCTGGATGAGCTGCACTACCTGATCCACTTGTGTGGGTTGTAGACTCCGTCTCATGCTGCTACTAGAGTGAAACACCACCAACATTCATCAGTGACCAAAACATCAGCCAGAAAGCAGGAAGTGAGAAGTGAGAAGTGAGAAGTGGTCACCACCTGCAGAACAACACCATCTTCCTAATTGGTAATAGTTTCCACTTGTTGTTTATTCCATTTGCACAACAGCATGTGAAACTGAGTTTCAATCAGTGTTCCCTTTAGTTTTTTGAACAGTGTACTTCTCTGTGGTATAAATTTTAAATAAAAAAATAACAGTTTAAACTGATTTTAAAGAATTAATTTACTAGTGAATTTAGAAATTAAGACTTTTATCATCATCAACATCAGGTACATCTAAAACTTTGGTCTCTTCTGAATTTTACAGCCACTTTAAGATCTAAACAAACTTAAATAGCAACTGATAAAAAAAATCATTCAAACTTTTCAAAATTCTGATTGTGTGTCATAACAAGCCATGAACCCACAATGAAATAACATAATTCTCACAATAAATGCTAAAAATGTTTTAGATAAATCAGATAAATGAAAGAAGCTGACAGATCTGCCCATAAATGGACAGACAGACAGGCAAAAGGTCTGTGCTGAACAGTTGGTCCCATCTTCTCAATAATCTTCAACATCTCACTAGAGCTTTCAAAGTCTCATCCGGCCTCAAAATCTCCATCATCCTGGTCTCCAAAAAATCCTCCATCCAGTGACCAAATGCCTACAGACACATCACCCTGACATCTGTGGTCATAAAATTCTTTGAAATGACCTGACATCCATGGAGGATGAGGAAATAACATCCAGCACCCAGACCTGGTCCCCCCCAGGGATACGTTCTGTCCCCACTGCTATTCGCCCTCTAGCCAAATGACTTCTTATCCAGTGGTCCATCTGTTAAACTCCAGAGGCTTGAAAACAATGCAATTTGTCATTAATCTCATCAGGGACGGAGACGAGTCTGCTTACAGACAGGAAGTGAACCAGCTGGTCTTCCAGTGCAGTCAAAACAATCTAGAGCTCAACATTCTAAAAACTGTGGAGATAACAGTGGACTTCAGGAGGACCCTACACTCATGTCCCCATTAACATATAGAACTGTGTCTGTGGTGGACACCTTCAGGTTTCTGGGGCCCACCATTGCCCACGACCTGAAATGGACAGCCAACATAGACATGGTCAAGAAGGTCCAGCAGAGGTTTTACTTCCTGCAGCAGCTCAAGAAATTTAACCTGCCACAGGAGCCACTGGTGAATTTAGAGCTGTTAGCGAGTCCATCCTCTGCCAGTCCATCACAGTCTGGTTTGGTTTAGTAAAAAAAAACAAGACAGAAACAGACTGCAGAGAACTATAGGGTCTGCAGAGAATATGAATGGCCCACCACCCAGGACCTGTGCTCCTCCATCCCGGACCTCTACTCCTCCATCCAGGACCTGTGATCCTCCATCCAGAACTTGAGTTTCCCCCTCCAGGACCTGTGCTCCTCTATCCAGGACCTGGACGGGCAGGCAGCATCAGCAGTGACCTTCTCACCCAGGAGCTCACCTCTTTTCTCCCCTCTGGGCGGAGCTACAGATCACTGTACACCAAAACCACAAGACACAAGACCATTTTCTTCCTCTAGACTGTCACCATGTTGAACAAACATATTTTATCTGTATGAACAGGCTTCAAACACCAAGACATTTATGGTGGACGATGGTGCTGAATGTATCTGGTGTCTGTGCTCTATGTCGAATAATCTCTGTGTATCTTGTCTATAACGAAAAGAACTAATGAGAACCGGAGCCAAAGTCTTTGTGCGTAACATACTGGGATACACAAATCTGGTTCTGCTATAGATAATATAATGCTTTGATGTTTGTGGGGACTCATCCTTTAATTCCAATCAGTTGGGTGATGTAATGTGTAAATAGAACCCTGTCTGTGTCTCTCTCTCTCTTTCCCTCAGTGTCAGTCAGTCAGAACGCGCGTTGCAGCCATCAGCCCCTCGCGTGCCTGTCGAGACAAACCGAGAAGGACCTCGAGCTTCTTCCCTTTAACTCATGCGGCTCGTGCTTCCTCAGACATGTGAGCGCCGGACAGCATCTGCGCCACGCGCGGCAGGAGAACGACAGGATGGCGGGAGGACGACGGGGTCTCGTGGCCCCTCAGAACACGTTTCTGGAGAACATTGTCCGTCGGTCTAACGGTAGGACTCGATGTGTTCGGTGCATGTGAATAGTAGCAGTCTGCTGGTCCTTGAATCAGGGGTTCTGCTCCGTTGTTTAGCCACGAGCGAGTGCACGTGCGGTCATTTGGAAACCTGCACAGGTGAAGCTCATTCAGGGTCACGAGCTCTCGGAGTTCTTTTAATGTTGATCTACAAGGCATTTTTGATTTGAATAATTGTGACTTTACGCTGACTTGGAGTTCAATAATGGTGGATGTCTGAGTTGCCCAAACCTTCTTGTAGAAAAGTCAGGGCAAAGTGAATATTTTATCTCAACATGTATTACATTTTCACTGTTACTGGAGCACTCAGGAGAAAAGAGATGAATATGTCAGACAGGAAGCTCAGCTGAAGGAGCTGAGTGGATCAACTCTATCCCAGGAACAGCAGCTAGGACAGCTTGGACTGTTGAAAGTTGATCTATTTCTAAACAAGCCATTAACTCAGTAATGGAGTGGAAGATTATCAAAGCTGTAATCCACATGTTGACTCACCATGGTTGTACCTGTCTGACTGCCATTGTCTGAATGCCTGTCAATGCCACTATATGAAGCTTGTGGGCATGGTGAGCATGTTTCTCCAAACGTCAGCAGATCTGTGCTTTAATAACTTATGATCTGTCTCTTTGTGAAGAGGTTGTTGTGGGACTGAGAGAAAGCAGACACCTCAAACACTATAGAAAACACATGTTTTTTGTGTACAGATGCTCACAAATATATTTTGAATGTAAAATAACCAACAAACAGCCATGTTGTGGAGCAGTGATGTAAATCAGGAGCAGCTGGAGAAAAGCCCACAGTGGTACAGCGGGAACACTGTGGTGCAGCGGGAACACTGTGGTGCAGCGGGAACACTGTGGTGCAGCGGGAACACTGTGGTGCAGCGGGAACACTGTGGTGCAGCGGGAACACTGTGGTGCAGCGGGAACACTGTGGTGCAGCGGGAACACTGTGGTACAGCGGGAACACTGGTACAGCGGGAACGCTGTGGTGCAGCAGGGACACTGTACAGGAACGCTGTGGTGCAGCAGGAATGCTGTGGTGCAGCAGGAATGCTGTGGTGCAGCAGGAATGCTGTGGTGCAGCAGGAACGCTGTGGTGCAGCAGGAACGCTGTGGTGCAGCAGGAACGCTGTGGTGCAGCAGGAACGCTGTGGTGCAGCAGGAACGCTGTGGTGCAGCAGGAACGCTGTGGTGCAGCAGGAACGCTGTGGTGCAGCAGGAATGCTGTGGTGCAGCAGGAACGCTGTGGTGCAGCAGGGACACTGTACAGGAACGCTGTGGTGCAGCCGGAACACTGTGGTGCGGCAGGAACACTGTGGTGCAGCAGGAACACTGTGGTGCAGCAGGAACACTTTACAGGAACACTGTGGTGCAGCAGGAATGCTGTGGTGCAGCAGGAACACTGTACAGGAACACTGTGGTACAGCAGGAACACTTTACAGGAACACTGTGGTGCAGCAGGAACGCTGTGGTGCAGCAGGAACGCTGGTGCAGCGGGAACACTGTGGTGCAGCAGGAACACTGTGGTGCAGCGGGAACACTGTGGTACAGCGGGAACACTGGTACAGCGGGAACACTGTGGTGCAGCAGGAACACCGTGGTACAGCGGGAACACCGTGGTGCAGCGGGAACACCGGTACAGCAGGAACACTGTGGTGCAGCAGGAACACTGCAGTGCAGCGGGAACACCGTGGTGCAGCGGGAACACTGGTACAGCAGGAACGCTGTGGTGCAGCAGGGAAACTGGTACAGCAGGAATGCTGTGGTGCAGCAGGGACACTGTACAGGAACACTGTGGTACAGCAGGGACACTGGTACAGCAGAAATGCTGTGGTGCAGCAGGGACACTGTACAGGAACACTTTACAGGAACACTTTACAGGAACACTGTGGTACAGCAGGAACGCTGTGGTGCAGCAGGGACACTGTACAGGAACGCTGTGGTGCAGCAGGAATGCTGTGGTGCAGCAGGGACACTGTACAGGAACGCTGTGGTGCAGCCGGAACACTGTGGTGCGGCAGGAACACTGTGGTGCAGCAGGAACACTGTGGTGCAGCAGGAACACTTTACAGGAACACTGTGGTGCAGCAGGAATGCTGTGGTGCAGCAGGAACACTGTACAGGAACACTGTGGTACAGCAGGAACACTTTACAGGAACACTGTGGTGCAGCAGGAACGCTGTGGTGCAGCAGGAACGCTGGTGCAGCGGGAACACTGTGGTGCAGCAGGAACACTGTGGTGCAGCGGGAACACTGTGGTACAGCGGGAACACTGGTACAGCGGGAACACTGTGGTGCAGCAGGAACACTGTGGTGCAGCAGGAACACTGTACAGGAACGCTGTGGTGCAGCATGGACTCTGTGGTGCAGCGGGAACACTGTGGTGCAGCGGGAACACTGTGGTGCAGCGGGAACACTGGTGCAGCGGGAACACTGTGGTGCAGCGGGAACGCTGTGGTGCAGCAGGAACACTGTACAGGAACGCTGTGGTGCAGCAGGAACACTGTACAGGAACGCTGTGGTGCAGCATGGACTCTGTGGTGCAGCAGGGATGCTGTATTGCAGTAGGGACACTGGTGCTGCAGGATCACAGTGGTGCCCCAGAAACACAGGTACAACTGGAACGTTGCAGCAGGGTGGTGCAGTAGGAACAGTGGTACAAAGCATTTCTGATGTCTTTAGCTCCATGTAGTCAGAGGGGAAGAAGTTTTGGTTTAGACTGTCTGTCCTGCGCTGGCTCACTGAAAGATTCATCTTCTTCATGAATACATCATCTCTCCCCACAGAGTGAGACAGTCCTTTTAGAGTCAAGCAGGATATGAAACATTTTGTGTGTTTTATGTTCATATTTGTAAAACCCTCTCATCCATCAGTGTGTGATTCATAGTTCTGAGTATGCACAATAATTATTCTGTGTTTTAAATCCTCCTTTAAACGTAGGAGTTTTTCTGTTGTGAATATACAGACTGTCAGTTTATATAACTAGCTGTAAAATCATCTAAGTGTTAGTAGGTAAAAAGACACACAGCATTGTGGCTATTCAAGTTTACTGTTGCCGTGCATCCTGCAGTGGACGGCTCTCAGGCTGCGCTTTCACTCCTGTCATTTCAATGTGTTCACACGTGTGTCCTGAGTGGCCACTTCTGATTTTACCTCTGTTACCCGCTCTACATGCAAATAAACATGAAGCTGAGGACAAATGATCAGACATCAACTGAGCAACAAACAGAAAATCAGCAGGTCTGTGAATTAAAAAAAAAAGCTTTTGTAAATTTGTTGCATGACCTGTCAGTATTGAGACATGAATGTGTTCAGAATTCATGTGAGTTTCATTTTCTCCCAAATTATTCATGAATATATTGAAACATACAGTATATCTGTTCATATGCTGTTGAGCCCCTTTCAGTTAAGTTAGGCGTCTGCTAAATGACAGTAGTAGTAAGTTAATTAAATTCCAAAAGGATCAAATCACGCTCTGCAGTAATACTGACTTGGATAAAATTGTTTTTCTTTTTTTTTGTTTTTGTTTAAAGCAAGGAAAAACCCACTGCGATCTCTGAAATAACTGGAAAATAAGAATTAAAAGCTGACTGAAATAAGATAAGAAATACTTTATTAATACCTTGTGATGGTTCCCTTTGGGAAATTAAGCCGTAAATCAGACATTGTTTTTGAATCATGGTGTAACTAAATTACCTCAAAACAAACTAATGAATCAGATGTGGACAAAAATTATGGCATCCTTAAAAAGATATAGAAATAGAAATAATTTGACCATGTTAAACTGAGGTGGGTTCTGTAATCAGTACCTCAGGTGTCTTCAGTCTTATTGTTCTATTTAAATGGAACAAACAGGTAGTTTGGTACCGTATGCACCACACTGAACATGGAACAAGATCAGAACTGTCTAAGGAGCTCAGAGAGAAGTATACTTACAGTATGTAAGAATTAGACCTTGTCATCAAATCTTAGTCCCGCAGTTCATGTAGGAAAAAAAATGTCTGTTCTCAGCCACTCACCCCCTAAACCTCCCCTCCCTGATTTTTCTGTCGGGCTGCCAGTTCTTATGTCGATTCTTGTTTTGTTTCTGTTGTATTTGTTCCGTTTTTGGGAATGTCTGAAGATCTGTTTGTTCAGCATTGAGTTTTCCTAAGTGTATTTGAACGCCCCATCACGTGCAGCTCTGCTGCTCAGTAGGAAGGATGTGGTGGTTTCTTACTTTTTGCTTCTGCTCATTGTGGATTTACAGCTGCTTGTGTTGAAGACTTGGCAGCCTTGTAGACTCACATGTGATTTGTTGTGGAACCAGGAAGTCTGGACGTGTAAATAATGATTCTGGTTCGGACCAGTGTTTTTAAAATGACAGAAATTAGCGACCCCCCAGCTGTCTGAGATCGAGATCTGTTACAATGTGACTTTACTTTCAACATCGGTGGGACATTAAACTGTTTTGTGAGTATTTCACTGTAAAATTCTTACATACTGTACCTTTAAAGACTACAAGACCATTTACAAGCAGCTTCATGTTCCTGTGACCACAGCTGATGATATTAATAAACAGTGTGAGGTTGATGTGACTGTAGACAACCTCCCAGAAAGTGGACACAAGAGGAAATACTACCCCAGTTTGATCACATGGAAAGAGAGGATGGCAAATAATAATCCAAGGACACCATCTGGAACCATTAAGCTGAACTCTAAGATCAAGGTCCATCACTTTCTGATCCCACCATCAGTCACATGTTAAACCATAATATAGAATTGGACAGTTGAATGTTTTGTGTATTTTAGAACACAATTGTGTGTTCAGCTTTGCCTTCTTGTGACTGTGACATGTTCTTTATTTTCACTCTGACAGACTCCCTATCGGGGACCTCCTGAGGTTACATTCTGTCATGTATTTTACATGAGAACAGTCTCACAGTTACGTTTCTTTTTAAAGCATCTTAAAGGTGGCTTTCTGCATCACACACTAGTCTCTGCTCTGTAGAGGTTAGTTTATTAAAAATTGGATTCACTAAGCATCATCACGGTTACAAATGAGCATTTGGGGTTTAGGCATCAGATGTTTGTTTAATGGTCCTAAATATCAAGACAGAAAAAATATTAAAATACAGATAATTTCATGCAATAAAATCATGCAATAATCATATAGTATGACAGGAAGAAACGTGTGCTTAAAGGAACTTAAGGCAGCTTTACAAAATCTGACTCAGTGCTGCCGCGACAGGCGCTGTGGCTAACTGCAGCCACCAGCCAAGCCGGCACGGGAGCGCGCACAGACACTTTACAGACTGTTCGTCTTCACAGCACTGCACCGGGGAGGCTAACATACTTCACGTCAGGTCTCTCCACTCTGTTATTTGATTTGATCTCATCATTTTCATACTGTATCAGGCTCTAAACACGACCTATAATGTTTTCTCACCTGGTCACAAGGAAATGAGCCATGTCAGCATCCGTTTTCACTCCCAAATGCAGCTGAAGTTCCCTCCATGAACCGAACGCATATCCAATATTTATGTGGGTGCCTGGCCGGCTTCGGTCATATTTTTTTTAGACTCACGAGATGCCGCTGATAAAGTCTTTTTTTTCTTCGTGGTGCCACTTTTTTGGGGGGTGAGAGTGGATGCAGGTCGTTAGCTGGCTGCAGAAACATCCATAAGTAAACCTTCAGTGTTTGAATCCAAGTCCACGGCGGCCATGTACTTCCTGTTCAAGAGCTGTCGGCAACGCGCATGCAGCGTCAATTTACGTCACATCCCTACAACTGCGCGGGAAATTCGGACGTCGAACTGCAGCGCATTATGTAGCACACAGCGTTTCCAAGGCAACAGACATATATGCGGATGGCCTCGTTATTTTGGGTTTTTAATGCTTCATGACCCATTAGCATTGAATAAACTGGAAATGCATGTGTAGTTTTTCACAAATCTTGCCTTATGTCCCTTTAAAAATGTACACAAATTAAGTTGTGGATACAAGAAGCAGTTGTCTCAATACTGTACCTGCTTACACAATCAGACCGTGTCACTCTATGATGTCACAGATATCAGAGGGTTTTTTCTAATGGTATAGAGCTGCAGGTCAGGCAGCACGAGGTAAAGACATTTCTCATGTTGTTGCTGCAGCAGCAGAGAGTATCCAAACAGGATAAAGAGGTGGAGCCTCAACCAGCTGGTTTCATTGATGTGATGTGAAAAGGTTTTTTCTTTTTTTTTACTTTACAAAAAACTTGTAAAAGCCTTGAAAATGGGTGAGGATTTAAAAATGTATCAACCAATCAGTACGCTCTCTGTGATGATCCAACTCTTCTCATGTTCAGCTGATGCCAGTTTTTTTTCATTTTCCTGATAAACCGTCAAGCAGTTCTGGCAGTTTGAAAAAAGGATTCCAATGTTGCAATAAAACATTAGCTAAAAGGAAAAACTCCAGTTTAGCAGTTGATGGTAGCTAGTCTTTGAAGAGCTGAAGCCTTTTTTAGTTGCCACTGACAAATTGTTTTTCTTAACAAGATGTAAAAATGTTGTTTTTTTTATTTTCACTTTATTAATAAAAACCCCAGAACAGCTCGTTGGCTTCTGTTTGGAGCCAGTAGGTTTATGCTTCACCCTGCAGGGACGGTCGAACTGGAGTGTTGTGATGATTCAACATGTGGGTTTATCCTAACTAAAATTGTCACTGTAACGTTTAACAGCAGCATTAAAATTGTATGTTGAAAGTTTGAACACCTAGCTACACCTCTTCCAGTGTTGGGATTTGGCTTTCAGATGAGATTATTTTACTGGACTGTTCTTTCTGTTTAACAAAGATTTTTTAAAATTTTGGTCTTAAAGGTGGTAAAGAGCAAATTTAGATGAAAATCATTTTATCAAGTTGTAGTGGTCTTGTACTTCTGGTTTCCAAAAGAAAATGTTGTAATATTAATACATTATAGACCTGGTGGGGCTTGAAATAAAGCATCCAATAGATAACAAACCCGTTTCATTATCTATTGGCTACGAGATTGTTATGTACATACTACGTAGTTTGGTTAGGCCTCAGTACTATTGCATGCGGAAGAGCTGCAAAGCGGAGCAGAAGCGAGACCGCTTCCATTCGGTGCCCTTGTTAACCTATATGATGTAGTTCACGCCAGACATGGAGCTGTTAAGTGATCATTTTGGCGTCTGGTCTATTTTTTAATGTTCCGCGTCAATTCTGGTAGGAAATAACACCAAGACACACAATACAATTCGGTCAAAAATAATAGCAGTTCTTCAAAATAAAATACTGTGATTGACAAATGCGATCATAATTGTGTATCTAAACAGACTATAGAGATGCAAATAAACTCAACACACAGCGCAACAAAGTGTGCTGACTATGTTGAGGGGGGTGGGGTTTTGGGGTGTCTAAACAAACGAAAGAGTGAGAGAAAGAGTTGAAGACAAGATGAACAATGTCAAATTAAAATCACGAGTAACTAAAACAAGCTCTCTTCGTTTTTTAATGTTATTTACTAACCCATGGTGAAGAAATAACTGAATGAACAAATGAGCAGAAACTCTTGTGGATCAGCACAAAGAAAGACGCATCTGACATGGACATGGGAAAAGCTGCAGTGTGCAGTGCATCGGGCTTCAGTGATCCACGCTAGCTAGCATTTCAGCACTAGCAGCACTTGTACTGAGTAACAATAAACTGTCTTTTACCATTGATGACTCCGAGATGTTTGAAGAAACAGAGTTGTAGTAGTTCCACAAAAAACTCGATTCACGAAGGCGTTTCTTCTGTTGAGGGAGCAGGAGGAGGGGGGGAGGGAGGGCTACAACGCATGCGCACTACTCTAAAAATGACAAACTGCTGTTGAGCTTCTCATTCGGAGCAAAATCTTCTTTACCACCTTTAATTTATTACAAAAAATAAAAATAGAAAACAGAATACTGTTTAACACGGCAGAGATCCACTTAAAAATGGAACAGTGCGCCATACAACAGAAGAGGTAAATTCAACCCTAACTGAATAATAATAGACAAAGAATAAGAATAAATCTGTCCTGACATAAGACACCCAGACCCACAATTCTGTCTGCCATATACAGTGGGGCAAAAAAGTATTTAGTCAGCCACCAATTGTGTAAGTTCTCCCACTTAAAAAGATCAGAGAGGCCTGTAATTTTCATCATAGGTATACCTCAACTATGAGAGACAAAATGAGGAAAAAAAATCCAGAAAATCACATTGTCTGATTTTTAAAGAATTTATTTGCAAATTATGGTGGAAAGTAAGTATTTGGTCAATCACAAAAGTTAATCTCAATACTTTGTTATATAGCCTTTGTTGGCAATGACAGAGGTCAAACGTTTTCTGTAAGTCTTCACAAGGTTTTCACACACTGTTGCTGGTATTTTGGCCCATTCCTCCATGCAGATCTCCTCTAGAGCAGTGATGTTTTGGGGCTGACGCTGGGCAACACAGACTTTCAACTCCCTCCAGAGATTTTCTATGGGGTTGAGATCTGGAGACTGGCTAGGCCACTCCAGGACCTTGAAATGCTTCTTACGAAGCCACTCCTTCGTTGCCCGGGCGGTGTGTTTGGGATCATTGTCATGCTGAAAGACCCAGCCACGTCTCATTTTCAATGCCCTTGCTGATGGAAGGAGGTTTTCACTCAAAATCTTACGATACATGGCCCCATTCATTCTTTCCTTTACACGGATCAGTCGTCCTGGTCCCCTTGCAGAAAAACAGCCCCAAAGCATGATGTTTCCACCCCCATGCTTTACAGTAGGTATGGTGTTCTTTGGATCCAACTCAGCATTCTTTCCCCTCCAAACACGACAAGTTGAGTTTCTACCAAAAAGTTCTATTTTGGTTTCATCTGACCATATGATGCTCTCCCAATCCTCTTCTGGATCATCCAAATGCTCTCTAGCAAACCGCAGACGGGCCTGGACGTGTCCTGGCTTCAGCAGGGGGACACGTCTGGCACTGCAGGATTTGAGTCCCTGGCGGCGTAGTGTGTTACTGATGGTAGCCTTTGTTACTTTGGTCCCAGCTCTCTGCAGGTCATTCACTAGGTCCCTCCGTGTGGTTCTGGGATTTTTGCTCACCGTTCTTGTGATCATTTTGACCCCACGGGGTGAGATCTTGCGTGGAGCCCCAGATCGAGGGAGATTATCAGTGGTCTTGTATGTCTTCCATTTTCTAATAATTGCTCCCACAGTTGATTTCTTCACACCAAGCTGCTTACCTATTGCAGATTCAGTCTTCCCAGCCTGGTGAAGGTCTACAATTTTGTTTCTGGTGTCCTTTGACAGCTCTTTGGTCTTGGCCATAGTGGAGTTTGGAGCGTGACTGTTTGAGGTTGTGGACAGGTGTCTTTTATACTGATAACGAGTTCACACAGGTGCCATTAATACAGGTAACGAGTGGAGGACCGAGGAGCCTCTTAAAGAAGTTACAGGTCTGTGAAAGCCAGAAATCTTACTTGTTTGTAGGTGACCAAATACTTATTTTCCACCATAATTTGCAAATAAATTCTTTAAAAATCAGACAATGTGATTTTCTGGATTTTTTTCCTCATTTTGTCTCTCATAGTTGAGGTATACCTATGATGAAAATTACAGGCCTCTCTGATCTTTTTAAGTGGGAGAACTTACACAATTGGTGGCTGACTAAATACTTTTTTGCCCCACTGTACATCAGGACAGATATATATATACATATATATTTAAATAAAAAAGGAACATTCTGGGTTCTCACCGACTTTTTTCTGTGGTCAGATACAAATTTTGTGCTGGGAAACGCTCAGATTGTGGATTGGCCAATTGTCTACAGCAATGATGGTTTCTGCAAGCTATCTGGTTACCATCGGGCTGAGGTCATGCAAAAGAGCAGCACCTGCAGGTATAACTCACACTCATGCATGGTGTTGTTAAAAAAGTGACCTGATCATTTCACTGAACAAATGTTTGTTTTCCTCAATTCTGTCTTTTCATGCAGCTTCATGTACGGTGAACTGACAGATAAGGAGACCAGTGAGAAGGTTCGACAAACCTTTGAGAACTACGAGATGAACTCTTTTGAGATTCTGATGTACAAAAAGAACAGTATGTACTGGATATGTTATATTATCAGCATTTAGTCTGTGTGCTAGTTTTCCTAAACTATGACACATCTTTTGACTGTAGGCAACTTTTTGCAGTATGTGATGTCTGAGGTCATTGATAAAAGAGAGAACTGAAGGAACATTGAGATAATTTGTATTCTGTTTATGATACAGGGATGCCAGTCTGGTTTTTCATAAAGATTGCTCCAATCAGGAATGAGCAGGATAAAGTTGTTCTGTTTCTTTGCACCTTCAACGACATTACTGCCTTTAAGCAGCCAATAGAGGATGAGTCATCCAAAGGTGGGTCATTTTCATGGATCATGGATTCATTGTAGTTTGTTCATGTTACAGAGTGAGTTTTTTGTTTTTCATATGCTCTGTTGGTTTAAAGAGGAGGACAGATTACCCTGATTTAAAAGCAAACAGCAGCTAAATACAGACCCTTTCAAAACTGGCTCAAAAACTTCACAAAATAATTTTAAACTGTTCACATCAGCAATCTACAGAGCCCCTAAGGGGACATTGACGAAAAAACACTTATGTACACTAGGTAGTAACTCGTGTGCATGAGTTACTATCTTGCAAACCAGATACTTTCTTGTGCACAAAAGAAAATAAGCCATGCACTCAATAAATTTTTTTTTACCCATCACCCCTTAGGGGCTCCATAGCAGTCAGTTTATGAACAGTATAACATTTTTTCAAAGTGCATTTGTTTCCTTTTTTCAGATCTAGAATGTAACCAGAGAGCTGGTTATTCAGCTGCAGTTACATTGTTTTAGTCTTTTCAGTTTTAGCAGGAGTTAATCAGTTATAGCTGTATTATCTTAATATTTTTCAAAAACATCCAGCATCTGAGTTTTTAAATTTTCTTTTTTAATTGTTTGCAGCTATTCAGAAGAGATGAGTACAATTCAATGTGAAAGGCAGGGGATAAAAGGCTGTCTGGTCATCTGATTTCTCTAATATTACATGGTTTGGCAGTTTTCACCAGGAAATATTTTAAACACCAGCGAGCAATAAGGCACAACAGAAACAAGATAACAGAACGAATTCATGTTTTTGTTGTAATGAAATTAATTATGTACTCAGTTATGAATATCATTATTGGTTCAGTCATACTGTACAGACATATAGTATAGGGCATCGAGAAGCTGGTGTAATTTAAAGTTCTACACCAGTTTTTGTTTACTGTATTTTATTAAACATAAAAATACAATACAGAACACTCCTTGACAACCTCACAAATTATCACGGTACATAATGAAAGCAAGACAAAAGACCCCATTGGGGCTGGAAAACTTAATAATTTCAATTAACAACAAAAAAAATGGACAGTAAAAACATTACAACACAGAATTGGATTTTCCTCAGTTACAAAGATATCCTTTTATATTTGCAAAGACATGAACCTTTAATTGAACATGAGCAGCTAAAGCCTCCTTTCCATTCACCTCCCTCAACTTCTATTTCTACTGAGTCACTGTTGGTGTCTGTGAGTTCATCAATTTTATTGTCACTACTTTTCTAGCAATCATCAAGAGTATGTGTATCAGGTGTTTTTGTTCCCTGGTGTATACACTCACTGGCCACTTTATTAGGGACACCTGTCTTAATGCTCAATGCAAATTTCTAATCGGCCAATCACATAGCGGCAGCTCAGTGCTTTTAGGTATGTAGACATGGTCAAGACGATCTACTGCAGTGCAAACCGAGCTTCAGAATGGGAAAGAAAGGTGATTTAAGTGACTTTGAACATGGCACCAGACCAGCTGGTCTGAGTATTTCAGAAACTGTTGATCTACTGGGATTTTCACTCACAACCATCTCTAGGGTTTACAAAGAATGGTCTGAAAAAGGGAAAATAACATGACAGCCTGAATCATTAGCAGTTAAAATGTCATTTATAACATGAATGTGTGCAGATTCAGTACTATACAGGGGTCTGAAGCCAAACTGGAAATGATCTAACAAATCATGTTCATCCAGGTTCTACATTAACTGATCATAGACAACTTTCTCCAAGACTTTTGATATAAAAGGTAACTTAGAAATCGGACAAAAATTTGAAAAGTTGCTGCTGTCTAAGCCTGGTTTCTTCAACTGTGGTTGGACAACTGCATGTTTGAAAAACGATGGAACAACACCTGAGACAAGACTGGTATGAATGATGCTGTGAATTACCGGACCAATTACCGGGAAGACCTCAACTAGTAATTTCGGAGGGATGGGGTCCTCGGGAGAGCATGGGGGTATCATATCTAGAACTAGTTTCTCTAAATCTACGAAAGAGATAACATTGAAAATAGAGAAAGAGCCGGTGTCAGTACCGTCCAGATAAGGGTACACTGAGGAGGTAATCATAGACCTGATGTCCCCAATTTTCTTTAGGAAGAAATCCTGGAACTGAACACAAAAATCTGACGAGAGTGTTGAAGGAAAAAGTGACTTGTTAATGGACATCACAGAAGTAACTGTTTTATAGAGGGTGCGTTGGTTACCAAGATGCCTAGAAATTAGGTTTCTTAGCCTTTTTTGTAACTCTTTTGAGACATGTAGCTTATCCTTCTTCCATTTCCTCTCATTCCTGAAAAAGACCAAGTTGTTATCTTTGAAATAATCTTTTAGAATTATTGTTTCATTCCTAATGGAGCGTTCAGGAGGGCAAACCTGAGAGGCGCCGCAGTTACCGGACAGCTCGGAGGCCTGGGAGAACCAGACGTGATCAGGTCCACAACGCGGCGATTATCCTGGTTAACCCGGCAGAGATGTGGCCTAGTTACGTGGATGGGCCGATGCCCGCTGATGGCCTGGATTTTTCCCCACTTGGTGGGCAGAAGGTCCCTCGCTGATCACCTGCCCCTTAGGCTCGCCAATGGTTCTGATCTCGAATGGCTCGAAGGCAGACGCTCCCGTATTGATTACCCGGTCTTCAGACCCGCCGACGACCCATATCTCCTGCGGTTGGGAGACAGAAACTTCGGTGCTGATCACCCAGTCTTCAGCACGCTGGCTCTAAGGGGAAAGCTCAGATATCAATGCGTAACTGAGAAAAGATCTTAGTTTAGCCAGTTTAACCTGCTAACCTCCTTGTTTTTCCCTCTGGCGTCTGCGAAGCCACGGTGGGTAAGGGGCTCTGATCAGGAAGCTTGGGATCTCAGTAAACAAAGGACAAAGTTTTTGCTGAAACTGGGGTTGCTGTTCTACACAGAGTTCAGAACCGTCTATCATAAGATAGAGCAGATATTGTTTCTGCTAAAAACAGGCTTAGAAACAGATAAAATGAAAGACAAAGCAGGAGAGGAAGACGGCAGACCCTGAGTACTGGCGCCATCTTGGATGCTATCTGATTTTTGTGAACAACTACAGAACTAATAATAATAACATCAATGTCAGTACCATTGCTAAAGGTGTTTTCATGGGCAAGGAATTTGATAATGTAAATACAACAAACGTGAGATATTTTTGGTTTAATCACAATACAGGGGAACTGAGGTGTTGGGCAGAGGTCTGCGCTCTACAAGCGTTTTTCTAGTTATGAATGAGATGGAGTGCTTTGATAGCTTTTGGTTCACAGAAAACATCTAAAAGCCTTAAGTCAGCTGTAACTCTTTTCATTGTGAAGCAGAAGAGACTTTTCTTAGAGTTCTTATCTTATTCATTCACGTGTAACTCTTCACATACTGTTGTCTCTTGATTGTCGTTTTGTTTTAACAGGCTGGGGTAAGTTTGCCCGTTTGACTCGTGCATTAACTAGTAGTCGTGGAGTTCTTCAGCAGCTTGCTCCAGCAGTGCATAAAGGAGAGAATGTTCACAAACATTCACGGCTTGCAGAGGTAAGAACATTTCTCCTTGCATCCATTTATCATTAAAAACAATCTCCACATGAAAGAGAGTTCTTTTCACATTAAGTTCATGAGTTATTTTCAAGAGTACCCAGCTGCAGCTGCTGTGAGCAGCCATACCTCAACTCCATATTGGAAATCACGTGACCTCCATAGCGGAAGTTGTTCTTTTTTAATGTGCAGGGCTGAATAAAATCTTCTATTGTTCTGTTTTAACTGATGACTGTTTAAACAAATTAATGACATCGCATTTACATCAATGTATAACGTTGATGTTGTAGGTATTTTTGTTGGCTAGCTGCAGCCATGGGAGCTGCCATTCTGCCCCAATCTCCGTACCGGTAGTCACGCGACCTCCATAGTGGAAGTTGTATGTATTTTTATCTGCCATATTGGTCAGGGAAAGAGCATTTTACAATTTGCAGCTGATTGTTCTTCTGATAATTTGAATTTTTGTAAAAATAAAACTTTGAAAATGTAATGTAATACTCCTAGTTGTCAGCAAATTATAATCCCAGACAGATGATTACATGAGTGATAAAAGTGGGTGTACAGTAAGTTGAGTATTATGGATTAAAAGGAAATATTAAAGCTGCTCTAAGCAGTTTTCCAATTTCTGGGCTTGCGATTGGTACGTGAGGCCCAACATGTAACTGCAGCCTTAAATGTAAGCTCGTGCATGAGGCGCGCATGCTGTATGTGCACTTGCAGCTGAGTCAGTCCTGTATTCGACAATTTACAGATTTTCCGGCATTACTTCGACTGAGATAATAAATGTGATGTATGATATTTAAACCAAATCAGCTGTGAGCACGTCAGACAGCCTAAAAATGTTTCTACTCCTGGAAGCATCAACTTTTCATGGACTCAGCCAAGCGTTTGACTCACATGCAGAACTCAGGCTGGACTCAGATCAACAACAACATTGATCAAACTCAATGAGCAGACAGACAGACCGGTTCGGATGACTCCTGGTTTCACAGAGCTCGGGAGAGTTCGAGGAGAAACAGATTCTTCTCTGCTTCTCCGCCCACGCAGCTTAACGAGCAGCTTAATGAGCAGGTGTTCCAGCGTTCCAACCAAAGATCTTCTTCCTGAGAAGATGACTCACTCAGTACAGTTGCTCACAGAACCTGACACAACTCTTTTCCCCACGTATTTAGTAATAATTTCTTACCTTTCAAGCAAAAATGACGCTGATTTTCTTTTCTCATACTGAGATTCTCTCAGCATTTTGCACTTCTCAAATGCTGAACCAAACTTTGCCTCCGTCGATCCAACTCAAGTTTTGCCCTTTTTGTCACACTGGAAAAACGCTTGGTTCCTTTTTCTTGGTTTGGGTATGGGCTGGAGTGTGCTCTCTTTTTCTCGGTAGAATCTATGCTTCAAATGCTACTCTCTGTGCAGCTTTTAACTAGCAATAGCAAACGCTACGCCTAGGCGTGAACACGCATGACTACATGAGGCATTCTGGACAGTCTGGTGTGTTTCTGACCCGAACAAGCTCTATTAATAACTAATAAAAGGATTTTACATGTATATAGAGACAGCTATGGTGAAAATGCCTGGACTCTTTCTAGTGACCAGGACATTGTTGGAGCATGTATGAGGACGAAATTGTACAGTTCTATACATTTATTTGTGGTTAAACTTGCTTGGAGTCCCTTTAACATTTTAGTTAAGACCACGTGGTTGATGTTAAACCAAAATAAATATAAAATAGTGAATTTTTCATGTTAAATAAATAATGCCCTAAATTTGTAATACAGCAGTACACAAAAGTGGATTAATTTCAAAGTAAAACAAACACTGAATAATATAGTCTAATGTAGTGTATATGTATACACTACAGATTAATTACATGGGGCTGGAGGTTCACAACAGTGTGTGCTTAGTCATAGTCTTCTTTGAGTCTGATCTAAAACAGAAAGTTTCAGGAGAGCATTCCAGCTGGTAGCCATCAACCTCTGAAACATGGTATTAACTGTGTATATATTATAATTAGTGCTGTCAAACAATTACTACTACTACTACTACTGTCATTTAGCAGACGCTTTTATCCAAAGCGACTTACATTGAGAGAACATACAAGCAAGAAATCAAAGAGAAGGAAACAATATAAGGAGGCGGACTGTTTGGAGTCCAGGTTAATTCCGACACTGATACTTCAAGTGTCAATTAAAATATTTAATCGCGATTAATCGAATTTATGTCCAAGTTAATTCGCAATTAAGCTTGATTAATCACACATTATCTAGTTCAAGTGTCCCTTGATTTCTTTTTTGTCCCAGTTATTTTTTTTCTCATTTTAATGCTCTTATGGAAGAGTGGATCGGCTTGCTTTGTGCAAATGTTTTTATTGAAAAAAAAACACTGGCATATACCTAAATTCAACAGTCATTCACAGTTGGAGAAAATGATCTCACACACAATATAACACTGTTCAACAGAAGGCTGAAGAAAAAAGTGTCACATAAGCCATCTCTTCAACAGGGATCAAAACAGGGGGATACGAAATAAAATAAAGTGCACATGTTAAGGTAAATCAGGCAAAATACCCTGTAGTGCAATTAAATGATGGTTTAACATATTCTTTCAAGTTTGTTTTGAACGTAACAATAAGGCCACAGCTCTCTCACGGAACGGAATATTTCAGGGTGCTGAGAAATCCTGTTCCCCCCTGTAACTTTGACATAAAAAGACCACACGTCTTCATATTCACAGAAGTAAGTGTCCATGATGAGAGAACTGTGGACAGAAAAGGACAGGCTTGTCAGTCAAAGTATTAAAAAGTAAGGAGGGGGGAACGGAATATTTCAGGGTGCTGAGAAATCCTGTTCCCCCCTGTAACTTTGACTGTCTGTCCGTTCATCCATCTAAAGTAATATAAAAACATGGCAGCCTAAACAAACAAGAAGTTATAGAAAATAGTGTTTGGTGGATGATAATCATTTCAATTGAAATTCAAAAATGTATTTTTAATCCCAGAGTAAAATTAATCATTGTTGTAGCTCAGACTAATCAAGTCTAACCGCCAGGTTTAGTGTACGTGAATACCGAGAGACTTGATTCTCACGGCGAGTAAAAAAAACACTCAAAACAATTTTCNTTAAGCTTGATTAATCGCACATTATCTAGTTCAAGTGTCCCTTGATTTCTTTTTTGTCCCAGTTATTTTTTTTCTCATTTTAATGCTCTTATGGAAGAGTGGATCGGCTTGCTTTGTGCAAATGTTTTTATTGAAAAAAAAACACTGGCATATACCTAAATTCAACAGTCATTCACAGTTGGAGAAAATGATCTCACACACAATATAACACTGTTCAACAGAAGGCTGAAGAAAAAAGTGTCACATAAGCCATCTCTTCAACAGGGATCAAAACAGGGGGATACGAAATAAAATAAAGTGCACATGTTAAGGTAAATCAGGCAAAATAGCCTGTAGTGCAATTAAATGATGGTTTAACATATTCTTTCAAGTTTGTTTTGAACGTAACAATAAGGCCACAGCTCTCTCACGGAACGGAATATTTCAGGGTGCTGAGAAATCCTGTTCCCCCCTGTAACTTTGACATAAAAAGACCAAACGTCTTCATATTCACAGAAGTAAGTGTCCATGATGAGAGGACTGTGGACAGAAAAGGACAGGCTTGTCAGTCAAAGTATTAAAAAGTAAGGAGGGGGGAACGGAATATTTCAGGGTGCTGAGAAATCCTGTTCCCCCCTGTAACTTTGACTGTCTGTCCGTTCATCCATCTAAAGTAATATAAAAACATGGCAGCCTAAACAAACAAGAAGTTATAGAAAATAGTGTTTGGTGGATGATAATCATTTCAATTGAAATTCAAAAATGTATTTTTAATCCCAGAGTAAAATTAATCATTGTTGTAGCTCAGACTAATCAAGTCTAACCGCCAGGTTTAGTGTACGTGAATACCGAGAGACTTGATTCTCACGGCGAGTAAAAAAAACACTCAAAACAATTTTCGTTTTCGTTCATTGATTTAACGGAAGCTTAATAAAGCAAGAACTTCGACGGGGATACATGTCCTTTTATCAGTCTAGTTTCAGTCTAGCGAGAAACTGATCTGAAGGGCTGTGAAGCTTGTCGGCTCCGCCCCTCTGGCTGCGGTGCGCGCTCCCGAGACAGGGGAAACAGAATACAGTGGGGCAAAAAAGTATTTAGTCAGCCACCAATTGTGTAAGTTCTCCCACTTAAAAAGATCAGAGAGGCCTGTAATTTTCATCATAGGTATACCTCAACTATGAGAGACAAAATGAGGAAAAAAAATCCAGAAAATCACATTGTCTGATTTTTAAAGAATTTATTTGCAAATTATGGTGGAAAATAAGTATTTGGTCAATAACAAAAGTTAATCTCAATACTTTGTTATATAGCCTTTGTTGGCAATGACAGAGGCCATATGATGGCCATAGTGGAGTTTGGAGCGTGACTGTTTGAGGTTGTGGACAGGTGTCTTTTATACTGATAACGAGTTCACACAGGTGCCATTAATACAGGTAACGAGTGGAGGACCGAGGAGCCTCTTAAAGAAGTTACAGGTCTGTGAAAGCCAGAAATCTTACTTGTTTGTAGGTGACCAAATACTTATTTTCCACCATAATTTGCAAATAAATTCTTTAAAAATCAGACAATGTGATTTTCTGGATTTTTTTTCCTCATTTTGTCTCTCATAGTTGAGGTATACCTATGATGAAAATTACAGGCCTCTCTGATCTTTTTAAGTGGGAGAACTTACACAATTGGTGGCTGACTAAATACTTTTTTGCCCCACTGTATTCTGTCTGTCTCTTNCTTATACACATCTGCCTTTGTTACTTTGGTCCCAGCTCTCTGCAGGTCATTCACTAGGTCCCTCCGTGTGGTTCTGGGATTTTTGCTCACCGTTCTTGTGATCATTTTGACCCCACGGGGTGAGATCTTGCGTGGAGCCCCAGATCGAGGGAGATTATCAGTGGTCTTGTATGTCTTCCATTTTCTAATAATTGCTCCCACAGTTGATTTCTTCACACCAAGCTGCTTACCTATTGCAGATTCAGTCTTCCCAGCCTGGTGAAGGTCTACAATTTTGTTTCTGGTGTCCTTTGACAGCTCTTTGGTCTTGGCCATAGTGGAGTTTGGAGCGTGACTGTTTGAGGTTGTGGACAGGTGTCTTTTATACTGATAACGAGTTCACACAGGTGCCATTAATACAGGTAACGAGTGGAGGACCGAGGAGCCTCTTAAAGAAGTTACAGGTCTGTGAAAGCCAGAAATCTTACTTGTTTGTAGGTGACCAAATACTTATTTTCCACCATAATTTGCAAATAAATTCTTTAAAAATCAGACAATGTGATTTTCTGGATTTTTTTTCCTCATTTTGTCTCTCATAGTTGAGGTATACCTATGATGAAAATTACAGGCCTCTCTGATCTTTTTAAGTGGGAGAACTTACACAATTGGTGGCTGACTAAATACTTTTTTGCCCCACTGTATTTCAGGGGAACACATTTTCGCACAAGACCGGTCTTACTAGATCCGGTGTGATGTTGTCGTTTTCTAACGTAACGAGTTTTTTGCAAAATCGTGGAGAAAAACTACAAAGGGCTGGCCCAAATAGAAGGAGCGTTAATCTCGCGATAAAAAAATGCACGCCGTTAAAATGGGTTTCAGTTAACGTCATTAATAACGTGTTTAACTGACAGCACTAGTTATAATCAGTTTCTTTAAATGAAATTAAAAAACAGCCTCTTAAAACAAAAATATATTTGGAGATTAGGCTTTTTCATGACAACATCATGCATGCAACATTCATGACAACTTGACAAGAGCTCAACTTTTTGCAAAAAACTTTATTGTTTTAGTAAATTTCTTGAAAACAGAAAAAAAGTATAACACTTGCAGAACAAATAAAAATGGACAGTGAAAAAAGTATCAATAAACTAAATGGAGTAAAACACACAAACAAATGCTGCTGCTGGACATCAGGATTTCAGCCCTTGCCAGTCCTTTGCACTCCAGGATACCTGTCGCTGAAAAACAGTGAAATTATCCAATCATACCTTATTCTAAAATTTTGTTTTCTACATTTCAAAGGCATATTATATAATATTGACCAAAATCTTCAAGTTAATTACTCCCATTTCACAAACCAGATCAAGACGATGTCCAACAGCCATGTCTCCCCCGTCTGCATTTTTGCTCAGACTCCAGTGGTTTTTCCTCTATTGCCCTCATTAGGTCAAAGATCTGCTGAAATAGATGAAAATCAATAATATCCTAATCCGTTACACAGTTCTAAAAATCTGAGTAAACTATTTTTTATTTTTAATAACTGTACAGAGCTTTAATTTAGAAAAACTTTCATTGCTGTACATATTTATATTTTTTAGTATATACAGAAGAGTCTTAGGTTTTTATATTTTCATTTATTCGGATAGAAACGCTTCAATTACCTGTCACATTGCTGCTGTTACAGATGAATTCCCTACTGACCTATGTACTGAATAAAGCATTAAATGGTAAATGTCCTGTATTTGTATAGCACTTTTCTAGTCATTCAGATCACTCAAAGCGCTTTCACACTACAAGGTTTTTACATTTACCCATTCACACAACCCGATATGTAAACCGGGGGGAGAGGGTAGGAGCTAACACTCACGCAACCCGATACGCAGTACGGGGGGCAACATGGGGTCTTGCCCAAGGACACTCCGACATGTGGCGGTGGAAGCCGGGATCGATCCGCCAACCTTCAAATTGGAGGACAACCGCTCTAACCACAGTCGCCCCAATTAAGCAAAGAAAAAGTACCTTTTCCAAAAATTACACTTTCTAAGCTAACATTACGCAGACTTTTGAATCATTCTGATAGAAAAACTCAGCGGGCAAAAGACAAACAACAACTCATGTTTTAATAAAAATGTCTAATCCTTCTACATGGTGCCTTTTTATAGACTGCATTTTCGGTGATATACCACTTGTTATATAAATAATAATGAAAATAGTCTTTCTCTTACATCCTTTCTCTCTCGAACTTCTCCATCATGTCCTGCTACAGGTATCATATAGAATGTCTTTAATTTTTCAGGCAAAGAAAAACTTCCGCTATGGAGGTCCCGTGGCTTCCGGTATGGTGTTGAGATGTGGTGGCTCCTGGTGGCTGCAGCTGGGTGCCTCTCATTATTTTGGGGATTTTCTGTAATGAGACTGATCTTTGACAGAAAGAAAATAACACAGTCTATCTTATAGAAAAAGAGGAAAAAACCTGTAAACACCAGGTTTCTCTTCATGCCTATTTTATCTTCAGGTGTTCTTTTAAAATGCTCACAATTAGTAAAAAGTGCATTTTCCCGATCCTTTATTGGACTACATACAGATATGTACAAAAAGAACTGTAAAAGACTGAAGCTTTTGTCTTCAGAGTACTGAACGTTAAACCCACCCTGACCTCACTCCTAACCTCACCTCCTTTACCACTCCAAAATAACTTACATTATATTATTATATTTTATTACAAACTAACATGATGTCAAATAAATGTATTTTCCTTTTCAGTATACCTACACAGATTGTCAGCGCTAGTTCTTTTTCAGCTGATGTTTGGGAGCTGAGAGACTCCTTAACCCCTTGACACCTACATTTATTTCCAATTAACAAAATCACTTGTGTTTTTGCTTTCAAGCTAAATTAAGTTGTGAAAGTTAATTTGACTATAGCACATATAGCCATAACTACATAAATAAACTATAACTATTTAACTGTAACAATAGCTCTGTCTCTGATCGTTCCTTCAAAAAACTAATGCTTGCAAAGGGTTCCTAGGCATGTGTTGGGAATGCATCAGTCGGTAGTGGAGAATTATGGATGGTATTTTGGTTGGATTTGAAGCGTAATGGGATTGATGCGAATTCAGGACACTAGGCATCAAGGGGTTAAACCTATGTTTATTCAGTGATGGGAGTAGAGTTACTGTTTTATTTACTCCTTGAAATTGGTTTGAAATGATACCAACAGCTTTTGAATCTCAAAACATTTTGACTTGCTTAAGATTCAGAAGGAAATAAATGTTTGTGGATAAATTAAATATCTGGATGTGTAATATGAATTTTCCATCATAAAACATAATAAGAACACTCTCGTGAGGTGAGATGGAGGATGTGGGATAAATTCTAACAGCCACTGCACTTATGGAAATGTACATTTTCCTTATATGCAGGTTGAAGGTTCTGCATTAAGCTAGCTGAGGGTCACACATCTGCTGAGCTTGCAGTTCTCCTACTTCTGTCTGATGAATATTGAGTCCTGAATCCATGGACTTCATTATGATGTAATATTTAACATACTTGCTGCAGATTCTAAACTCATTTGATTTCCTGAGATCGGTTACTGCAGAGGCATTAAGTCATTTGTAGTGTCTGTGTTTATCATCAACCTATAAACACAAAAGGGTCTGTATTTCTTTTTGAATTTATGTTTTGTGATTGTGTAATTAAAAATTAATATTTTCAAACTAGTCTGCACAATCTAAATCTTAGCACAATGCCCCAGAACACGAGATATTAAAGGTAAATTACCCAAACAACTTTAAAATGCAAACACATTTCAGTAAACATGTCAGAGGAATAAAGTGTTTGTTTCAATGAGCTTGAAGAGTCCCAACACAATAGAGCACGTCTGTGGTTTAATTCAACAAGTTGCCACGTTTACATGTCAGAGCAGTGCAATGTCACATGACTGACAGCACAGAAATTAGAGAAGAAGAAATGATCACGTTTTATGAGTGAATCTTTTCCTATTATATGGCCCAGTCTGTGAATCAATAGTTTTTAACTCAGTGTTTATACAGTGGGGCAAAAAGGTATTTAGTCAGGCACCAATTGTGTAAGTTCTCCCACTTAAAAAGATCAGAGAGGCCTGTAATTTTCATCATAGGTATACCTCAACTATGAGAGACAAAATGAGGAAAAAAAATCCAGAAAATCACATTGTCTGATTTTTAAAGAATTTATTTGCAAATTATGGTGGAAAGTAAGTATTTGGTCACCTACAAAAGTTAATCTCAATACTTTGTTATATAGCCTTTGTTGGCAATGACAGAGGTCAAACGTTTTCTGTAAGTCTTCACAAGGTTTTCACACACTGTTGCTGGTATTTTGGCCCATTCCTCCATGCAGATCTCCTCTAGAGCAGTGATGTTTTGGGGCTGACGCTGGGCAACACGGACTTTCAACTCCCTCCAGAGATTTTCTATGGGGTTGAGATCTGGAGACTGGCTAGGCCACTCCAGGACCTTGAAATGCTTCTTACGAAGCCACTCCTTCGTTGCCCGGGCGGTGTGTTTGGGATCATTGTCATGCTGAAAGACCCAGCCACGTCTCATTTTCAATGCCCTTGCTGATGGAAGGAGGTTTTCACTCAAAATCTTACGATACATGGCCCCATTCATTCTTTCCTTTACACGGATCAGTCGTCCTGGTCCCCTTGCAGAAAAACAGCCCCAAAGCATGATGTTTCCACCCCCATGCTTTACAGTAGGTATGGTGTTCTTTGGATCCAACTCAGCATTCTTTCCCCTCCCAACACGACAAGTTGAATTTCTACCAAAAAGTTCTATTTTGGTTTCATCTGACCATATGATGTTCTCCCAATCCTCTTC
>SSNP01000093.1:1245190-1279095 GCA_006937955.1 Pachypanchax playfairii | reverse complement strand
TAGCAAACCGCAGACGGGCCTGGACGTGTCCTGGCTTCAGCAGGGGGACACGTCTGGCACTGCAGGATTTGAGTCCCTGGCGGCGTAGTGTGTTACTGATGGTAGCCTTTGTTACTTTGGTCCCAGCTCTCTGCAGGTCATTCACTAGGTCCCTCCGTGTGGTTCTGGGATTTTTGCTCACCGTTCTTGTGATCATTTTGACCCCACGGGGTGAGATCTTGCGTGGAGCCCCAGATCGAGGGAGATTATCAGTGGTCTTGTATGTCTTCCATTTTCTAATACTTGCTCCCACAGTTGATTTCTTCACACCAAGCTGTTTACCTATTGCAGATTCAGTCTTCCCAGCCTGGTGAAGGTCTACAATTTTGTTTCTGGTGTCCTTTGACAGCTCTTTGGTCTTGGCCATAGTGGAGTTTGGAGCGTGACTGTTTGAGGTTGTGGACAGGTGTCTTTTATACTGATAACGAGTTCACACAGGTGCCATTAATACAGGTAACGAGTGGAGGACCGAGGAGCCTCTTAAAGAAGTTACAGGTCTGTGAAAGCCAGAAATCTTACTTGTTTGTAGGTGACCAAATACTTATTTTCCACCATAATTTGCAAATAAATTCTTTAAAAATCAGACAGTGTGATTTTCTGGATTTTTTTTCCTCATTTTGTCTCTCATAGTTGAGGTATACCTATGATGAAAATTACAGGCCTCTCTGATCTTTTTAAGTGGGAGAACTTACACAATTGGTGGCTGACTAAATACTTTTTTGCCCCACTGTACATGTGAGTATTAGAGCATCTGAGACTGTTGAAAATTAAAAAGCAAACACGTGGCTGCAGCTTGAACTGAAATCAAAGAAATACCAACTCGAAAGAATCTCAATTTATTCAAACTAACACCAGCTGTATGTGAGAATGTGCCCCAGCTAACATCCATCAGAAATTTGCTAACAAAGAACCAGGACTGTGCGTGTGTGCATTTCACTTTAAGAATTATTTTTCTGTGATATTGGGTCTTACAGGATAACTGCTGTAAAACAAATCAGCAGGTAGAGTTTTATTTGAAACGTTGTTTTACAGGTGTAGGGTGGAGATGTTACACTCAAACTGTGGTTCTATATTACGTATGAATTTACTGCAAATGTGTCACGTGTTGATGAAATCACAGATTAACTGTTATGTATCACAGGTTCTCCAGCTGGGTTCCGACATATTGCCTCAGTACAAACAAGAAACTCCAAAGACACCACCTCACATTATTCTTCACTACTGCCTCTTCAAGACCACCTGGGACTGGGTCATCCTCATTCTCACCTTCTACACAGCAATCATGGTGCCCTACAACGTCTCCTTCAAGACCAAACAGAACAACGTCACCTGGCTGGTGGTGGACAGCATTGTGGACGTCATCTTTCTTGTAGACATTGTTCTAAACTTCCACACCACTTTTGTAGGTCCAGCTGGAGAGGTCATCTCTGACCCAAAACTAATCCGGATGAACTATGTCAAGACCTGGTTTGTCATTGACCTGCTGTCCTGCTTGCCTTATGATGTCATCAATGCCTTTGAGAATGTTGACGAGGTTAGTGGACTAGAGTTGCTTAATACACCCAAAAAGAACAGGTTCATTAATTTTTTAACACTGTGTTGCTGATGATTCTTTAGACATGGGTTGCGATGAAACAGGCTTTACGGGGTTATTTGATGTCTTACTGTAGCTCAAAGCATTTACTAGGTACTCCTGCTTCAACACACAAAACAGTTAACCACGTGAGCTTGGTATTACCATAACTCCTCAATACAGTGATCCCTCACTTATCATGGTTAATTGGTTCCAGGCCCCCCCCCATTGGTGAAAATTTGCAAAGTAGGGATGTATTAGTGTACCAAGACACATGAGGGGGGTGGGGTTTTTGGGTGGGAAAGACTCTTTCCCCAAAAGAGTGAGAGAGAGAGAGATGAAGATGAACGATGTAGCAGGAGAAATTAAAACAAGCTCTCTTCAGTTATTTAATGATGTTATTTACTTATCCTTGGTGAAAAAATAACTCTGAATAAACAGAGGAGGAGAAGCGCTTGTGGACTGACGTGGAGAAAGACGAGTCTGGTAACAGGATCGCTCCATGTCGCGACGCTTCCTTGTGCATTGATGACTATAGCGTTGGTTGACTGATGATGGTGATGAAGGTGACCATGTGACTGCACAGGTACTAATGAGAGCTTTATAGCTCTTCAGGAGGCGCCTCGTCTTCAGATAGAGGCACTGGGTCATTAACCGACTGCGGAGGATGTGTGGAGAGGTAAACGAACAGCCAAAAGCGCAGTATTTTAGATTTTTTATTTTTGGATGAATATTTTTGAAAAATCTGCGAAGTGGTGAATCCGTGAAAGTCGAACCGCAAAATAGTCAGGGAGTATTTTGGGCAAGAGAGAACATTCAGGTGGGAAGAAAAGTGTTAAAGAACTTGTATCAGACGACAAAATGACGGTTCTGTCACAGGTCCAAATAGAGCAGAGACAGATGGGTGTGTGGACAGGTTTGCTGGTTAATGCTTTGTTCAGTTCTTACCTTCCTTTCTTTTGTGCTTGTTTCCTTTCTTAGTTCACTGCTGAGCTTAAACTTTAGTTTTCTGGTCTTGGATGTTAGAGTTCAGTTTGTGTCTGTGTTTTCAGTGTCACAACTCATATTTTTGTCAGGTCTCCAGTTTCCCTGCTGTGTTGCATTCTGTTGATTAGTTCCCAGCTGCAGTCACTGTTCTCATCACGCTCTTTGGTGTACGTAGCTCTGGGGTTCATTCTCTCCCTGTCAGATCCTCCTGGTTGCTATGCTTGTGTGTCTTCAATGCTCCTTGAATGGTAAATGTCCTGTATTTGTATAGCGTTCAGACCACTCAAATGTTTAACACTACAAGTTTTACATCTACCCAGTTACACAACCCGATATGTAAATAGGGGGAGAAGGGAGGGGCTAACACTCATACAACCCGATACTCAAATCGTGGGGCAACGCGGGGTTCAGTGTCTTCCCCAAGGACACTTCGACATGTGGTGGTGGAAGCTGGGATCGATCCACCAACCTTCTGATTGGAGGACAACCGCTCTGACCACTGAGACACAGCTGCCCCACAATAATTTCTGGTTTTTTTTTCTTTTCTGTTTTTTTAATGTTATTTTAATTCAAAGTTTGTTCATTTTCTTTGGACTGTTCAGTTTGTTTTCTGCATTGGGACCTTCTTTACATACAAAGTATGAAAATAGTCTACGTATTCACACCTGATAGTCCGGTGGACTCGGTTCGTTTGGGGACCAAAATTGTAACATTGTTGCTGTTTGTAGTTGGTGCAGTTTGGATTCACACTGCACTCTATGAACCGAACCAAATAAACTTTGGAGCATGTTACATCCCTGCCTGTGGTGGCGCTGTAGAGTTTCTGCACTACTTTTTTATTTGTCTTTACTGCACTTCCTGGTGCTGCTGCAGGAGAGTGAAACATAAACAAACTTGGAAAACTTGGAGTAGCAACAGATTCTGGTGGTTTTCGGATCTTTTGTGTTTGGTGAATGTACCACATTAATACAGCTCTTCTACAGCAATGAGCTCAGGATGAGCAGATAACACGACAGAGGACTACATGAGGCGGCTGAGACGGCTGCACAATATAGCCCACTCCCTGCATTTAGTGCAGTCCCAGTCTGGTTGTGTTCACACTTGCAATCGAACCGCACCAGATTTCGTTTCAATCGAACCGAGACCCACGTTTTTAGGTGGACTAGAGTTTGATTGTTTGGTCTGAATCAGAGTTCGGTTGCCCGTTCGCACCTCCCCAAACGAACCGGACTTTCTGTGCAAACGAACTAGAGTTTGATTCAAGCGGACTAAACAGGGCTGGTGTGAATGCACCCTGAGTCTAACAGTTTTTCTGTCTGACCCTCCTGTTATTTTTATTTAAGTTAGAACATAATTGTCTTCAACCTGGCTCTGCCAGATCGTTGTGTGTAGCCCTGTGTTGATTGTACACACAATGATCTGGAACTGCTCCATCTGAAAGTGTCTGAAAAGGAGAGGGACATCAGGTATAATATTTTAAGCTGATTTTAATTTAAGTTTGATTTTGACTATGGGTCATAAAGAATAGTACCTTTTTAAAGGAGGGGACAGTGAAATACACCTGGACTGGCTTCCATGAATACACACTCACGAGACATGGTGATTGTAGCTTTTGAGGAGAAAGAGCTTCAGTGGCTTATTTTTTGTATTCATCTGTTGGTCATATGGTTGGTTGGTTTCTTTCTATATTTTAGCTTATTTGTGATAAAAATCTAATTTCTGCAAGTTTCATCTCTATGCATTTGGATTTTCATGCTTGCTGCCTGAAGCTGCCTGCAGGGAAGGAAGCCCATTCTGAGGTGTGTGTTTTGAGAAACTGAATACGTTGGTGCTGTTGGGGTAAAGAGATTGTCAACTGTGCAATCACACCGGACCTGCAGCTACCATAGTCCATCTTGCTGAGGTGTGAAATCGAAGATGATCCAGTGTGACTGCAGGATATAAGTTTAATCAAGATGATGGAGTGGACTGTTTTACATTCATCTGTTGACTTGGCATCATGCAATTACTTTCATCAAAGGCAGAGGGAAAGGTCATAGCTACGCACCAAAGTGCTGAGCTATCATAATGTATCAGTCAGTCAATAAATCAACAGCTGTGTATGTGCGTAGAGTGTTGTGTAGGATCAGACCCTATAAGCAGCTATACTTGTGTTAATGTTCAGGCTACCAGAAACCAGATTCACACACACACTCATTTCTCTTTCCACATCTGAGTTTTACAAAAGTCAATAAGAGGTGAAGGAATACATCTGTTAATAATGGATGCACAATTTCATTTATTTATTTTACTTCCTGCGTCAGGATTGATTTTGACTAAGTTAAAGATTTTGGATTTTTGCACTGCATGACGGAACATCAGGAAATAAAATGCAGTGTTTCCCGTATAATTTTTTTCTAGCTATGGTGCCCAGGTAGCGGAGGGGGGACTTTTTCACCCCCATTGCTTTGCATACACTGATTTCCCCTTTTCACTAGCTGGAAATTGGCAAGAAAAACACTAAAACCTGTATTTTTGATCACAACACTTTAAATAAAGAAAATATATACAGTGCTCAGCATACATGAGTACACCCCCCTTACAAAGTACTTATTTAATCAGTAACTCAATGAACAAAAGAAAAATTTCCAAACATTTCACAAGGCTGAGTTTATATATATTGCAACATCTGTCTTTTTCTGTTCTTCAAGAATCCCCTCTTTTACAGCCTGGATGCTGGATGAAGAGGGATTCTCAGCTTGTCACTAGCTACGTTTACATGGGCACATTTAATCGGAATAAACGCCCAATCGGATAAAAAAGACGTCATGTAAACATGTCAATCAGATTGTTTTGATCCGATGCAGCCTGATCCGAAAGAAATTTACTTCCGATCGAGAGGGGTGGTTTTGTCCGATCTTCATTCGGATAGACGTGCATGTATACACCCATTCAGAAAGAAAGGGTGAAAAGAGCCCTTTGCGCATGCGTACAACTTCAGCATGACGTCTTTCTGCTTTCGCAGACCCAAGTAGAAAACATAGCGGGAAGTAAACAGAAGTGGTCTGCTGGTGCAGTCATCCTGTCATCCCGCTCTCCTCTCCTGTGGTGGAGGAGCAGTAGCAATATGTATTCAGCCGCTTGCTTGGTTAATGCGACCAGTAAAAACCCAAACATAAAGGTAATCACCCGCAGAGGGTCCATATTGGGGATAACGTGAGTCAGATCGAGCACACGATGGGACGGGAAAGACGTGCAGAAAGCACGGAGTTTGTTTACTTTTTTTTTCTTCCCCCGGAAAGACAACTCGCTGTGTGCATGCTCAACTCATTTAACCTGATTGAGTGCTTGGTGCATGTGTACTCATGACATGATCAGATCATTTCAGTTAGTGTCCATGTAAACAGGGATTTGGGATTTCAGATCGACCAAGATTTTAATCAGATTGGGGAAATTTGGCGCATGTAGCTACTTACGAATTCCCCACAGGTGTTCGATTGGGTTTAGATCAGGAGACATACTTGGCCATTCAATCACCTTCACTCTGTTCTTCTTTAGAAATGCAACAGTGGCTTTCGATGTGTGTTTTGGATCATAGTTGTGTTGGAAAAGTGCACGACGACCAAGTGCACAGAGTGATGGCAGCATCTTCTCATTCAGGGTAGAGCAGTACATTGTTGAGTTCATGATGGCATCAGTGAAATGCAGCTCCCCAACACCAGCCAAGAGTGTACCCATCTGCAGCTAAAATGACGGATGGAGTTCCATCCATACCGGAAGCGGAAGTTGTTCGTACCGGAAGCGGAAATTGTTTACCTTCAAAATAAAAGTTTGTACTTAGTCGTGCTTCGTAGGTTTTATAGCAACAGCCTCTCTATCGTGTGTAAAGGTTTTTATCATATATATTTTGTTTTCTTTGTGTTCTTGTTCCTTAACACTTATTTATGTGTATATTTTTGTATATTTTAGGCACAAAATCACATGCAACTTTTTAACTTTTTTGGTGAAACTAAATTAACTTTGCCGCTGTAATTGTTAAATTTTACCATTGTGGGACACTAAAGGATGTTTTGTTATCTTTTACTGTAATTAAACTCAACAGGATGCAGCAATGAAAATAAAACATATTTAGAAGAGAAGCAATGACGGGGTTTTAACAACGCTAACGTAGCACGGCCTTCAACATCATTCATACACAAGAACATAGCGCAAAAACAATAAAACATAAACTCATTATGTCTCTACGGTAATCATTACATATACTATCTTTATAGAATGCAACTACCAGAAAATACCGTTCGATACAAAGAGAATTATTGTAAGAACTCTTACGGTCTTTCGCTCCGCCACCTCTTGTTGTTGTCGTCGCTAAACACTCAGTCACAGCTACTCCACAAAGAAAATCAACTTTCCCTTGAGGAAAAAACACTTCCGCTTCTGGGACGAATGGAGCTCCCTGGAACTCCGATTCGCCATTTTGCTGTATCTGGGTGCCTCTCTTGTGTGTGTGCAAATTAACAAATCTTGTTTACAATCATGGCCCACATTTGTGAGAGTATTGTGTAGTAAAGTATCTCATAGAAAATGTTGATTCTGAAAGAAAACTAAAGGTTTTCTGACAGATGTAGTGGGGTGTACTCATTTATGCTGAGCACTGTACTTGCTGCAAAAGATTTTTTGGCTACATGTTTAAACTGTTTAAATAATCACATTTTATACAGGCCTATTCTATCCACAATGGATATATTACTGATTTGATCAGTAATTACTTACCAGTTGTAGAAATACAGATTTATTCTGACTGGACTGATGAGTAAACAGTCTGATCTGGACCAAGAACACTGTTAATTACTGCTGTGTTAAAACAGCCCCAGTATAAAAAATGTCATAATGTTTCATGCAAATTGCGATTTTTACACCTTTTCCATTGTTAGTTTTGCATTTCATGGTTATTTACATAGAATTTTATGGCAATAAACACACACACAGAGAGCAATGCATCGCGGCATATTCTTTCTCTTTCACCATATATTGAGATCATTAGTGGAACTTGTTCGATAGATTTGCTAAGAAAAAACAACTCGCAAATCTTTTGCTTTTCTTTTTCACTGCGAATGTTTACACAGTGAAAGTAACGTTACATGTAACGGTTCGCATTTACCGAAAACTGGCAGGTCCGCTAACACACATGCATAAATTTTACCTTTTGAAGCACTAACTGCAGGGAGGCAGAAGGCACGGGGGACAAGTGGGATGTAATGATGTGGGTTCAGTATACTTTGCTTTTCTACACTGACTGACAGAAACTGCTTCATCATGTTGTCAGTTTTGAGTACTACACGTGTCGCACACATTTGCCTCAGAACTCACATGTCTGCCGGTTTTTGCGTAGTTTAGAGCGATGAGTCGTACCAGCACTGCTCTAACTCCACCTTGCCTTTAGGCTAAAAACTAAAGAGGAGTAATTATGTCCTTATGTCCCACCTCCTTGCTGCCTGCCACTGTGTTCACATCCAACAACAGAGACTACAGAGTCCTACAGGCTAGTTTTCTCTCGAACAAACAGCTGTGTGAAGGAAGACTTTCCTGGTAACACAGTTGCAGAACATGTTCTGGTTAAAGATAAGACCAAATTAGTATTGGAGGTCAGGTATAGTTTAAGGGTGCATTCACACCAGCCCTGTTTAGTCTTATTGACTTGAACTCGAGTTCACTTGCAGAGAAAGTCTGGTTCATTTGAGGAGGTTTGAACGGGTCAATACTTTGTAGAACCACCTTTTGCTGTCTGTTAGGGTATGTCTCTACCAGCTTTGCACATCTAGAGACTGAAATTCTTGCCCATTCTTCTTTGCAAAACAGCTCCAGCTCAGTCAGATTAGATGGACAGTGTTTGTGAACAGCAGTTTTCAGATCTTGCCACAGATTCTGGATTGGATTTAGATCTGGACTTTGACTGGGCCATTCTAACACATGGATATGTTTTGTTTCAAACCATTCCATTGTTGCCCTGGCTTTATTTTTAGGGTCATTGTCCTGCTGGAAGGTGAACCTCCTCCCCAGTCTCAAGTCTTTTGCAAACACCAAGAGGTTTTCTTCCAAGATTGCCCTGTACTTGGCTCCATCCATCTTCCCATCAACTTTGACTAGCTTCCCTGTCCCGGCTGAAGAGAAGCACCCCCAGAGCATGATGCTGCCACCACCATATTTGACAGTGGGGATGGTGTGTTCAGAGTGATGTGCAGTGTTAGTTTTTCGCCACACATAGCGTTTTGCATTTTGGTCTCATCTGACCAGAGCACTTTCTTCCACATGTTTGCTGTGTCCCCCACATGGCTTGTGGCAAACTGCAAACGGGACTTCTTATGGTTTTCTTTTAACAATGGCGTTCTTCTTGCCAATCTTCCATAAAGGCCAACTTTGTGCAGTGCACGACTAATAGTTTCTTATGGACAGATTCCCCCACCTGAGCTGTAGATCTCTGCAGCTCGTCCCGAGTCACCATGGGCCTCTTGGCTGTATTTCTGATCAGTGCTCTCCTTGTTTGGCCTGTTTACAGTTGTGCCGTACTCCTTCCATTTCTGAATGATTGCTTGAACAGTGCTCTGTGGGATGTTCAAGGCTTGGGAAATCTTTTTGTAGCCTAAGCCTGATTTACGCCGGGCTCACACTGCATCCGGATCCGGTCCGGTGCGGACCCCGCAGGTATTCCGTTAGATTAAAATCCCTTTTGAAGGCTCACAGTAGCTCCGTGCGGTGCGGGTCCGGTTACGGGGGCTGTACGGCACTACGGAAAGAATCCGCAAGGATCAATTTTTTCCCGACGCCGGAGTCACTCCGCGTCAAGTTTGATGAAATCTGACGAACTATACAGGAAGTGTGGCTTGAATATCCGGTGTTTTTTCAAAATAAACGAGTGTACGAACAATTGTAACTTGACTCTTCTTTTTAGACAGCACACGCGCTAATAGGAAATGTAAACATTACATCACACCCGGTGACACAGGGTCCCGAAAGCCTGCAGCACAACACATGTGAAAATGTGTTGAAATGTGTGAAAACATTTGCTAAATAATGGACGTGTTCTCGTGTGAAGTCCCGACAAAACGATAACCCACGTGAACTTCTGTTCTCGCGGGTGACGTTTTACGCACCCAGCACCGGAGCTGGCCGCACTGCCTATCTGGAGCAGATGTGAGTGGTAGCTTGCGGAAAAACCGCACCGAAGCCGGACCGAAGCCGTTCCGTAGGCAGTGTGAGCCCGGCGTAAAATTTCTCAATAGTTTTATCCCTGACCTGTCTGGTGTCTTCTTTGGACTTCATGGTGTTGTTGCTCCCAACATTCTCTTAGACAACCTCTGAGACCGTCACAGGACAGCTGTATTTGTACTGACATTAGATTACTCACAGGTGCACTCTATTTAGTCATTAGCAATTGTCTATGGGCAACTGACTGCACTCAGACCAAAGGGGGCTGAATAATTACGCACACACTTTTCAGTTATTTATTTGTAAAAAATGTTTGGAATCATGTGTGATTTTCGTTCCACTTCTCACGTGTACACCACTTTGTATTGGTCTTTCACATGGAATTCCAATGAAATTGATTCATGTTTGTGGCTGTAATGTGACAAAATGTAGAAAAGTTCAAGGGGGCCGAATACTTTTGCCAGCCACTATATTGTGCAGGGCATCCTGCCTTGTTATCTGCTCATCCTGAGCCCATTACTGCAGAATATTGATCTGACTCGTTTGCCAAACACGAAAGATCAATCCCAAAACCACCAGAATTTGCTCAATCAGGATGGAATGATCAACAGTGTTGAATGCTGCTGAGAGGTCAAGAAGTAGAAGGAGAACATGACAGCCTAAATCGTGAGCTGTTAAAATGTCACTTAGAACATGAATGTGTGCAGATTCAGTACTATACAGGGGTCTGAAGCCAAACTGGAAATGATCTAACAAATCATGTTCATCCAGGTTCTACATTAACTGATCATAGACAACTTTCTCCAAGACTTTTGTACTCTTATGGAAGAGTGGATCGGCTTGCTTTGTGCAAATGTTTTTTTTGAAAAAAAAAACACTGGCATATACCTAAATTCAACAGTCATTCACAGTTGGAGAAAATGATCTCACACACAATATAACACTGTTCAACAGAAGGCTGAAGAAAAAAGTGTCACATAAGCCATCTCTTCAACAGGGATCAAAACAGGGGGATACGAAATAAAATAAAGTGCACATGTTAAGGTAAATCAGGCAAAATAGCCTGTAGTGCAATTAAATGATGGTTTAACATATTCTTTCAAGTTTGTTTTGAACGTAACAATAAGGCCACAGCTCTCTCACGGAACGGAATATTTCAGGGTGCTGAGAAATCCTGTTCCCCCCTGTAACTTTGACATAAAAAGACCAAACATCTTCATATTCACAGAAGTAAGTGTCCATGATGAGAGGACTGTGGACAGAAAAGGACAGGCTTGTCAGTCAAAGTATTAAAAAGTAAGGAGGGGGGAACGGAATATTTCAGGGTGCTGAGAAATCCTGTTCCCCCTGTAACTTTGACTGTCTGTCCGTTCATCCATCTAAAGTAATATAAAAACATGGCAGCCTAAACAAACAAGAAGTTATAGAAAATAGTGTTTGGTGGATGATAATCATTTCAATTGAAATTCAAAAATGTATTTTTAATCCCAGAGTAAAATTAATCATTGTTGTATCTCAGACTAATCAAGTCTAACCGCCAGGTTTAGTGTACGTGAATACCGAGAGACTTGATTCTCACGGCGAGTAAGAAAAACACTCAAAACAATTTTCGTTTTCGTTCATTGATTTAACGGAAGCTTAATAAAGCAAGAACTTCGACAGGGAAACTTGTCCTTTTATCATTCTAGTTTCAGTCTAGCGAGAAACTGATCTGAAGGGCTGTGAAGCTTGTCGGCTCCACCCCTCTGGCTGCGGTGCGCGCTCCCGAGACAGGGGAAACAGAATATTTCAGGGGAACACATTTTCGCACAAGACTGGTCTTACTAGATCCGGTGTGATGTTGTAGTTTTCTACCGTAACGAGTTTTTTGCAAAATCGTGGAGAAAAACTACAAAGGGCTGGCCCAAATAGAACGAGCGTTAATCTCGCGATAAAAAAATGCACGCCGTTAAAATGGGTTTCAGTTAATGTCATTAATAACGCGTTTAACTGACAGCACTAGTAAAAATGCTAAATATCTCTGGCACTAAGGGGGGTATGAAAACTGAAAGTGGCTGGCACTAAATTAGTTAACAGACCTTTCAATCTCTCTGCGCGAAGATTCGGCTGGCTTCGGCCAGCTTCAGGCTGCAGCTCATTAATATTCATTATGTGAATTTGCGGGACTCAGATTGGCCAACAAACTAGCCTATGAGAGCAAGGCATACTGTTTCCTGCCCTGCTGTGCATGGCAACGTCACATGTACTCTCTTCCTGTTGGCTACGTCTTATGCTAACAGCTTTTAGCTAGCAGCATGCTAGGCGTGTCTTCAACTGCTAGAGATGATGAATACTAACAAACAAAGGAGTTGTGACGAAACAAATACAGGCCGTTCAAACTTGGGAGAACGTGGGTGTTATCGCCACCTGCGTAGTTTGTGAGATAAAAGCTGAAAAAGAAGTTGTTGACCTGTTTTTTACCCCCACTATGAAGGTAAGAACTCCTGTGGAGCTAAAATATTCAAAAGAAACCTCAGAAAAAAACGTTTTTTAATGGAAGGGCCTCTTTAATAGAAAGCACAGAGGTAACAGTGTTATATAGGGCATGCTGATCCCCAAGATGACTAGAAATGAGCTCATAGAATTTATTTCTAGCTGCTCGAACAGCTAGGAAGGAGGAAATGCCATTTTTACTAACTGATCTTAACAAGAAACTAGGGATTATTATTATATGAAAGTTTGGCCAGTATCAGACACAAAAAGAAATAATCAGGGGCATTTTCAGGGACTTTGGAGTTCTGGTTCTTTTTTAACAGCTTCTCTCATTCTACTATAGTTTCTACTTGGTAATGTTTCACCTGATTATTTTTGCTTCTTGTTTCATTTTGGAAAGTGTTGTCCACTTCCCCTACACACCTGGTCTTAATTTGTTAAAGGCTCATTTTGTTCTTTGCTCCCTCAGTTGCTCTTTAGAGTCTTTCGAGGTTTTTGTTCTGTTCAGCCTATTTAACATTTTGGAGATTGTGGAGGGTTTTAACATGATTGCAGATTCTGCAAGAAAATCCCTCAGATATCTGGCTTTTGCAGTGGGACAGGGAAAAATCGACATGGTGTTGGCAGTAACATGAACACAGAATGTTTGACCATTGTTAGAGAATAAACCCTCTTCCTCAGTGAGTTGTGCTTCTCAGTAATCTGGGAAATATGATCCAGTGTGGCTTGCCGGAAACTGAATTTCAATCTCAACATGATTTGGTTGCTGGCACTTGTTCACTGGACAGTGATTATTATACTTCTCTTCTTCCTCATGGGATTTCTGCACGAGGTCCCACATTTGTTACTCAAACCTGATTGGATAATGTGTAATATATGTTGTTTTTAATGGGTAGTTCAGATTTTAGTGGAGTTTTTCTGGAGTTAATACAGCATTCAGGATCATATTTCTTGTAGCAAACAGTCAGACCATAATCAGTTTAGAAAATCAGTGACAAGTAGACTCTGCTGAGTCTGAGTGGAGATAAGACCAAAGCAAATTTTATGGTCTTTAAATTGTTCATCTCAGTTCATGCCAATGTATTTAAATATCCTTTTGATGCACGAAACTTGCTTTATAAATAAAGTTAGACTTGATTTGATCTCCAGTTCTTCTACCTATATGTGGTCTGTTTGTGAAAAACAACTTATGCAGCTATGCTGGATGTTCTGAGGGATTTCTGTTGCAGTTAAGATATTCAATAAGGATTTCTGTGAATGAAATCCAAATGTTTTGACTTGTGTACTTTTATCAAATAAATAAATTAGTTGTGGCTTTGTGATTCGGTGTCTTATTATTTTATTAGAAAACCTTGTTTTTTCTTGATGGTTGTGACAGTGCTCACTTTTTTGTCCTTGGTTGAGTTGATGCTGCAGGTCATGTGGTCACATTGGATAGAGCAGGTCTGCTTAGTGGGAAATTCACACTGTGATTGTCCTCCTTGGCTGGTTTCTTTTTATGTAGAATCATCTTCACACCTTCCTTTGTAAGAAAACTGCTTGCTGTTTGCCCCTTGTGGATTTTAAATCCATCAGATTTTGACCTTTATGTCACATCATTTCAGAAGTTTTATCATTGTGCTTCGTCTGACTGGATTAATTGAATTCCCACAATCCTTCACTCTGGAGATTGAGAGTGTAACATGTCCCAACTCTAACACAAAGGACAAGGTCAAAAATCCTGAGCAGCAAGCAATAGACTGTGGAGGCTCCCTGAAAAACCTCACGGACAAAGATTGGCAAAGATTACATCCAGTTTAAAATGGCTCTGTGGTCACACAGGAAGTGAAATCATGAAGTGCACTGAAAAGTTTGGAGTCACACAGCTGCAGGGAAACTGACAGGGAAGAGGAAGTTAGAGAACATATTCAGGATCATTGGTGGTTCTTCAGGATCCTAAAATCTTATCTCAGCTTCCACACACCCATGAGTGATGATGACGCTTGAATAAATGTAGATGCTGCAGTTTGTTAGACTTTTATTTATTGATATACATTCTCATTTTCTTCAGACTGGTACATAGTTACTAGTGATAATTGTGGCTGTACAGCAAACAGTGAGGGTTACAGGTTCAGGTCTTTCCTGGAGCCTTTCTGATCAGATCTCAGAACCAAAGTTTATTAACTGAATAAGAAGGAGAGGGTGATGTATTTCATGTACACTTATAGAATGTGTGAACTCTGGCCAGTGGACTCGGTTAAAAAAACAGTTTCTGATGATTTTACTCCTATGAAAAATTCTTTATTCTTCTGGCATGTTTGGACTAAAAGATAAAATACATGATTTTTTTTATTACATTTGCTCATTCCTGGTTTTCTTCACGTTTTTAATCTTCTATCCATCTTTTTCTTTAGGGAATCAGCAGCCTCTTCAGCTCACTAAAAGTGGTGCGTCTGCTGCGTTTGGGGAGAGTTGCCAGGAAGCTGGACCACTACATTGAGTATGGCGCTGCTGTGCTGGTTTTGCTGGTGTGTGTGTTTGGCCTAGCAGCCCACTGGTTGGCCTGTATCTGGTACAGCATTGGAGACTACGAGGTGATTGATGAGGACACAAACAATGTGAGGTTGGACAGCTGGTTGTACCTATTAGGAGAGACAGTGGGGACACCATATAGGTTCAACATCTCAGGCTCGGGCCGCTGGGAGGGCGGGCCCAGTAAAGACTCTGTGTATATCACATCACTGTACTTCACCATGACCAGCTTGACCAGTATCGGATTTGGAAACATCGCACCAAACACTGATGGAGAGAAGATCTTTGCTGTGGCCATGATGATGATTGGATGTGAGTCACTGTCATTTCCTACAAGATGTAGTCATCAACTGTTTATTTGCTTGCATGAGTGAGCTTCAGGTTTACTGATTCAAGTTAGTAATTCAGTCTGACTGCAGGATGTTGAGACAAGGAATCTGTGATGGGTCACACCCTCTAAAGGGTTTTCAGCTTCAAGCAGGTGTTTTATGACATCTTCAACACTTCCAGTGCCAGCAGTCCAAACCATCTTTAGGAAATCTTTAGCTAATTACTTTCAGTGAGATCAAAAACACAGTGAGAAGGTGTGTGTGTGTGTGTGTGTGTGTGTGTGTGTGTGTGTGTGTGTGTGTGTGTGTGTGTGTGTGTGTGTGTGTGTGTGTGTGTGTTCTTGTGTGTGGGTTTGTGTGTGTGTGTGTGTGTGTGTGTGTGTGTGTGTGTGTGTGTGTGTGTGTGTGTGTGTGTGTGTGTGTGTGTGTGTGTGTGTGTGTGTGTGTGTGTGTGGGTTTGTATTTCTGACCTCCTGGGGACCCGTTTCCTGACTTTTACTATCTTTCTGGGGTCCGAGGGTTCTTGTGGGGACCGAAGCCTGGTCCCCATGGGGGGGAATCCCCTTTTTAGGGTTAGGGGTTAGGTTTATAGGTATGGTGTGAATAGAGTTTTAGTTAGTCTTAGGGTTAGTTATAGATCAGTAATGGTTAAGGTTAGTAAAAGGGTTTGGGTTAGGTATAAATCTAGTTACTAAAATCAATGGAAGTCAATGGACGGTCCCCATAAGGATAAAAAAACACATGTGTGTGTGTGTGTGTGTGTGTGTGTGTGTGTGTGTGTGTGTGTGTGTGTGTGTGTGTGTGTGTGTGTGTGTGTGTGTGTGTGTGTGTGTGTGTGTGTGTGTGTGGGTTTGTATTTCTGACCTCCTGGGGACCCGTTTCCTGACTTTTACTATCTTTCTGGGGTCCGAGGGTTCTTGTGGGGACCGAAGCCTGGTCCCCATGGGGGGGAATCCCCTTTTTAGGGTTAGGGGTTAGGTTTATAGGTATGGTGTGAATAGAGTTTTAGTTAGTCTTAGGGTTAGTTATAGATCAGTAATGGTTAAGGTTAGTAAAAGGGTTTGGGTTAGGTATAAATCTAGTTACTAAAATCAATGGAAGTCAATGGACGGTCCCCATAAGGATAACAAAACACACTTGTGTGTGTGTGTGTGTGTGTGTGTGTGTGTGTGTGTGTGTGTGTGTGTGTGTGTGTGTGTGTGTGTGTGTGTGTGTGTGTGTGTGTGTGTGTGTCGCGCGTGCGAGTGTTAGTCTCTGTGTTGGAGGTGTAGCCCCGCCTCTCACCCAGTGACAGCTAGAGACGGACACCAGGTTTAGGAGATGGATGGACGAATGCTTTCTGATTGGCTTGTGAGCTACAGGTCAGGAAGTAGGTCAGACAAGTGTGGAACATCTCACAAACAAACAAGCAGGAGACAAAGATGTTGGATGCCTCGGTTTTTGCAAAAGAGCGGTATCTTTCTCTTTACTGGCTGCTAAAAATGTTTGTACTGTTATCTAACAATCAGATGTGACAGTCAGAGATGGTGTCAGACCTGCTAAAGATTCTCAGATGATTCTGGAAAGTTTACACTTAATGTCAACTATCGGACTCTTTTGTCTCTCCAAAGCATCAGATGTGAAAGTGAACAAGTATTAATGAAGTGTACTTTACCGGAGATGATGATGTGTATGAATTGTCAAGCTTGGTCAATTTAGACAGGTGGCCTGTAAAACTGAGGGTCACATGGGCCTGAACAGCTGATGTCTCAGGATGAATTAACTGGCAATGACCCAGCTGAACCTCCAGATGTTTAGGAATCTGTCCTCCATCTGTCTTTCACCACAAAATGAACATGACATTCCACAGGCCTTCTGAATACGGACAAATGAGAGTAAATAGAGAGTGAGACAGTTCTGTCAATAATTTATTGATGGACTTCTCGGTCATCTGGCACATCCTCATTCCTGTCCTGAGAGAGAGACAGACAGACAGACAGACAGACATTAAGAACAGACAATAGAGATGAAACTTGAGGTTCTGATTCAAGAAAAATATGGAATATTTTCAACTTGAGCCAAAAAAGTCTTAGTGATCAGCAGTTGGATCAGACAGAGAAACCTAAATTTATGGCTGCCTTAAACTACATGTATTTAGGTACGTTAGTGTACATTTACACATGTTGAGTAATGTTTAATGAAACACTGATACTTACAGTGTGCACAACCTTAAACCCTGAGATGACGAGTAAGTCATTATGACTCACCTACTTTAAAGGATTTAATTATTTGTTTCTATTATTACAACATAAAATATTTTGATTTTCAAATAAAAAAATCTTCCTTAAAGCCCTTTGAAATGAAAAATGTTTGCATTTGGGATGCGTGTAAGAAACTTTAAAGGGTCTTGTGTCTGCCAAAATCCAAGGGATGACAAGTTGTGTGGAATAAGTTAGGCCTTTTCTTGGGTTCAGCATGTGAAGAGCTGATAACAAAGAGACTGGACTTTATCAGGGAGGAGCATTTTACATCCCATCTTAAAGGTGCATGCTTCCTGAGCCCCACGTGAGGAGTTGGTTCACAGAGAACCTTTAAACTATTATTAAAGAGGCTCTGCCATTAAAAAAAGTTTTCCAAGTTTTATGTTGAATATTTTAGCTCCACAGGTGTTCTTGGTTTCATACTGGGTGTGAAAATTGCACAACAACTTCTTTCAGTTTTTATTGTTTAAATGACGCAGGTCACTCGAGCACACCCGAGTTCGAAAGCCCTATGATTGTGACGTCACACTGCCATGTTGCTGAGTGCTACACGGAGCAGTATTTAATGTTTACACGTTGAAGCCATGAGTCACCGGATGCAATAATTCATCCCATAACAAAATCATTGTCTGTAAAACTCCCACCGATGGTCACTCTGCATGTCCAAACATATTTAAAAGTCTATCAGATTCATGTTTGTGATTGTCTGATGTGGTGTGATGTTGTCTTGTCATTCTGTCTCATCGCAGCTGTGTGGCTAACAACTGTTAGCATAAACACCACGTATCAAACAGGAAGAAGCTCTGTGTGCTGTTGCACATGCACAGCGGGGGAGTATATGGGAAGCCTTGCTCTCTTAGGCTAATTGTTAGCCAATCTGAATCCAGTGAATTAGCATAATGACTATTAATGAGTAAAAGCCAGAATCCTGGCAAATTTTGAAGCAGACAGATTACTCTGAGCTTGAAAGACTGAAAATTTGTGCTTCCTAACGTTTTTTAGATATAAAATATTTTAGATTACAGGTTAATACTTAAGGAATAAGTACAAAGTCATGGAATTTATGTGACACATCACCTTTAAACCAACATTCTGAATGATGAGAAGGATTTTAATTTCGATTCTAGGTTGAACTCGTCCTGTAAACCATTGGAACTTTTATAGAACTCAGAACTGGTAGAGGAACTGTTTGGATATCAATGCTTCCTTTACCTTTTTCAGTGTAACAGGCCCAAATATATAGATTTTTTAGACATCCAAGGCATTGTGCTGTTCCTTCACCATACTCAGTATGAATGAAAATGAAAAATGAAATGAAAAATACTTTATTTATCCCAGAAGGGAAATTCAACTGGAGATACAGAGAACAGCTTGGCCTTCACTCTCCAGGCAGCCAAGGGGCACAGTGTGCCCGGCGCACGTCGTTCAGGCCAGCCAAGATCATACAGGAGAATACATACAAATACATACATACATATACATAAGCACGCATCAGCCTGTGTGTTAGGAAAAAATATGAATAAGACCACGTAAGGTCAGAGGGAGGAGAAAAAAGGTTCCCTACACCCAGTGTCCCAACATGAGGGGCGCTCAATGTAAGCAATAAAAACCTCCAGCAGGGGGGGGTTCACGAGACATGTTGAGAACTTTCTTGAGGATGTGAATGTAATCAGTGTATGTGGTTGTGTGAGGAGAGTTATCAAGGACACCGTCTCTGGGACAACGCAGATGTTATGTCTTCCACAGTCTTTGGCGCCCGGTGGACACGGGTAAGGAGGGGGCTGTGTGTCTCGGTGCTCACTGCTCCAGGAGGAATTCAGTGTTTTGGCCTTGAGGCCAGCCAAAAAGAGATAACAGAGATTAAGTCAAAGCTGAAGAATTGCAACAGCTTCTCATTGTCCATATGGTGCACTATTGTGGAAAAATGTCCGAGTCATCCTAATTAGGCCAAATTGCACAGTACCAATAATCAATCAATCACTTCTCCACTCCGAGCCGAAACTGCAACTTCTCCAAGGTGGCACCAATCCTTCAAGTGAGATCCAGCAGCGCACCCAGTTTACGGTTCAGCTCCAGGACCCCATCAGCCAGCTTACGATCCCGCTCCTGGACCTCCCGGTCCCGTTCGAGAATCACAGCCAGCTGGTCGCGGTACTGCTCCGAGACCGCATCAAGTTTGCGATCTAGATCTCCGAATCTTTTAGTCCAAGTGTTGCCAGATGCAGTCCATCCAATCCATAACTTTAGAATTTGTAGATACATCAGGTATCCACCAACGCCGATCAGCAGGTACCCCACGATCAATAATCCAAATATGTACACATCCTCCACGTCTTCGACAGCCAGAACAGACAGGCATACCATCTTCCACTCACCCCAGGAATCCATGGTAAACCCAGCCGGGAGGGTCGACTCCGGGCATGACGGCTCCCCCTTTTTCAGCTTTAAGTTTGTCAAAAACTCCAACGATACTACCAGGTGCGCTCTTCCCTGAAGATCTCCATAAGATCCTTGAAAGACCATCCAGGATCTGACAGTCAGGCATGTGTCTTCCATAGCCGTTTTTAAAGAGACCATTTCACAGAAATATAATGACTTTGTGGTTATTTCTAAAGTATTAACTAGTAATATGAAACTTTTTATATAAAAAAAAACATTAGGAAACACTGATTAACAGACCTTTCAATCTCTCTGCAAGATTTGTCAGGCTTCGGGCTGCAATTCATTAATCATTATTATTCATTATTCAAATTTGCTGGACTCAGATTGGCTAACAAACTAGCCTATGAGAGCAAGGTATACAGTTTCCTACCCTGCTGCGCATGGCAACAGTGCACTTAGTCTCTCATATAAATTGGTATGGTGTGGTGTGCACAGGCTGGCTTCAGGGTCACACAGTAACACCGGTGACTGTCCATGTTAATGGTTGCCCTTGCAGTTTAAACCCACCCAAGACTTGTAAATGTTTTACAGGTTTGGAAAGACCTATAAGCTCTGATCCAGACAGACGCATGGCCTGTCTGTCAGTGGCTGTTTGTTCAGTGAAAAGATGAGCCCTGACATGCCATGCATGTCTGTAGCAGAGTACCTCCCTTACATATTAACTGTGAAGTCTTATCAGCTGTAATCCCTCCTGCATCCTATAGTTGGACATGTGCAGCTACTCTGCTGGATGTCTGAGTTTGAAAGCTGGACGTCACTGCACTGATCATTCAAGTCTGCTCTCTAATCCTTGAACTCCACTGACACTGAGACATGTCTGTCACGTGTTGTTCCTTTCGAGCTAAAACATTAGCGGAACAAATCAGAGCCGGGCGGGGGGGGCGGGGCAAATGACGAGATTTACCCACAATGCTCTTGGATGCAATATCAGTGATTAACTTGTAAATTTTCGCGTCATTAAGCTCAAAGTGAGAGTGAAAATAAAGGCAGTGATGCAGGACAATGTTTTATTCAATATTTTACACCTACTACATCACTAAAGTCAGTTTTTCTTGTAAAGCTTTTAGCATGCATCACTCAAGCCAAACTCCATCCTCCGCTGGGTGTGAATTATAAAAGGACCCGTGTTCTCGCCTGTCTTCACCAGTTTGTTTTCAGATGTAATCATACTTCTAAGTCAGGCCCGTCTGATATCGGGGCCATGGGCGTATCGTCCTCCCAGCCCCCCCTGAAGCCCCGCCCTTGAGCTAGAAGGTACATGCATAATTTGTTTTTCCAGCTTGTGCAGACCAGGAAAAAAGAAGCATTACCACTTATTAAAGTTTGTTCCTCTTAAAGTGAAAATAAGAAACATTCAAAGAGAAAACTGACACAAAGAAATGCAAATGATTTTACATCTTCCTTTACCGGCAGCTTCAGAGAGCCTGAGTATAAAGGCATGTTTGGTAAATGTAGAAGCAGCATGATGATCCAGGTTCTCTGGAGCTCTCTGCATGTTCCAGTCAAACACATTTGAATGATAGCAACAGCAGACATCATCCAGACAAGGCCAGGAAATGGTGGTTTACAGATAAATGATGCTGAACAGCTCTGCATGCTGAGTAGTTTGTTTTACTCACAAAGAACGTGGTACAATTTTACAACACTAGCATTGTTTGAAAACAGCCTCCTCTAAGTCTCAAAGCTTCAAAGTTATTTTGTTCTTCTGAGGTCTTTATCACCTCCACATTGTTTGTGTCACTCTTACTTCAAACGTTTGAATATGTTTGAAAAGGGTTGAAGGTTACACCTTGGTAGACCTGGTCCAGGTCTCAGACTGAATCATCTTAATCAATCAGCTGATCTATTATAAGATGAAGCAGCTTTATATGACTAAAAAAACCTGAGACTGAAACCTGAAGTCATCTCACGAAGCCACTGATGCTGCTTCACTCTGAACACTTTAAAGGGTTTGAAGGTTTTAAAGCCATGAATCAGCAGTTCTGTGACAGATGAGACCAAAGAAAAAGGAAAGCATTCAGATGTTTTTCATTCTTTTCAATGTTTTTCTAACACCTTACTCAAACCAAAAGATATTTTGTAATTCACAGTGCCAAATACCATGAAGTGGCTGGATTTCATTTCAGCTCTTCGTAAAGTGTTTTAGGTTTCACTGGCTGCATGACCTCTTTGATGTTATGTAACAGATGACTGGGAAAGTAGACAGCTTTTGGAGGTCTTCCAGAGTAGAGAACATGTACAGATAAAAAGCATGAAGATGTTCAGTGTTGACAATTTGTCTTCCAGATCGGAAGCTGCGTCACCAGATGTCACCTCAACATCTACAGTCACACATCCAATCACATTCTGTTCTACAGCAGGCAGTCTGACATTAAACACGAGTCTGAAGCTTTTCTATGTTCTTCACTGGATTGTTTGATTTCTAATTGGTTAATACAAGATGTGGGCTTCAGTCTAAAGTTAAAGAGTTTCAGCTAAAGTCTCCTGAAAGTAGATCAGTAGGCCTCAGAGTGTTTAATTAAAAGTAAACTTCTAACCCAGTTTTAGTTTCTGTGACTGCAGTGCTTGGGGTTCATCTAGCTGTGACAGTTTGTTCCCCTTTGGGGCCCTTGTAAAGGAAAAACATCGAGACCGTACTGAAGCTATTGCAATCTCCTCAAAACCTTCCGATTTCTTATTTAGATTCACAAGGAACACAGTTTTGAATTAAGCCCCTCTCACAGTTTCCTGGCTCAGAAAGTGGCTGAAAGCAGCAGGAGACTGATGGGAAACAGTTGCTATGACAGCCAGCATCCGGGATCCAGGATAAGGGTTTGGGACATTAGCATAGTGAGTGTGAGAGTTGTAATGCTTACTGTGACATGAGGGTCGGATATGAGAGGAAGAACAGAAATAGCTTTTTAAATTTTTTTCACCAGAAAATTCTGTTTCTTCTCTGCCAGAGACCAAACACTGGTTCATCATACAAGACACCAGAAGATTTAGTTTAAAGGCCTCTCTGCTCGGCTCAGCTGGATCTGAGCACTATCTGAACTTTATAACAACCGATAAGTAGCTCACACTCTCATATACTGTTTGTAGATCCCCGAAAAAAAATCTTACATGAAATTTTCAAACTTGCTGGAAAAATGAGGTGAAATCCTAAGGAGAAGAAGGAGCCCAAAACTGCTGTGAATTCTGACTTTACTGTCAAAATATAAATCAATCTGATGGATAAACACACATATACGCACACAATAGACCAGAGAATATTAAGTGAACAGAACAGAAACAATAGCTCACATTCAAAATAATCTTCTGACATGCCTAGAGAAGAACAGTCACAACCAACAGCACTGAGTTTATTAATAAAGCAAATTAATATTTTTCCAACCCAACAGGATCCACGCATCCAGATCTGCTGGATGATTGACATGATGATGACAGTTTGGAAAAGCAAAGTGTAACAGAACAGCTCCACTGTGAAACAGAGAACAATCAACTAATATTTAATGTACTTCTTTATTCAATGAAGGTCCATCAGACTCTGTTTAAACGTACATATCAGCAGTCTTAAATTCCAGTGATATTCACTGGTTCTTGTTAAATTGTCAAAGTGTGACACTGTCTTTGCCCCAGAAAAGAAGCCGTTTTATTCCAGTTTGATCTGCAGACACTGAATTAGTAAGTGCTTGTCCAGTCAGCACAGAACGAGCAAAATGTCCAAGTGAGAGTTGTAATGCTATCTATAATTTCATCTGGTAAAAGATCCAGATGTATAGAGTGAGTCAGGTTACACAAAGTCTGATCAGACTGACAAGTAAAAAGACCCACAACCTTTTCACCAAAATCTTCTGAAAAATCAGTCAGTTTGAGCGTCAATTTTTTCCATCTTTATCACTCGAGTTCAACAGAAAACCCAGACAAGGTCATTTTCAATAAGAATCATTTAATTTAACTTTATCTATTGCTGCTCTTACCAAATAAGAGTCTTGTATTTTATACATTTTATTCTAAAAATTTAATTCTCTAAATATAACATTTGTTCTGCAGACTGTTTTGAGTTTTTTACCTGGTCTCAGACATTCAGAGCAACATGTTGTGCAAAAGGTTTCTAAATGTTAAAGTTAAATTCAGAATCTTCTTTATGAACAGTGTTTTCATATATTAAATGCCCAGACTGTGTAGAATGAATGTTTATCACAAGGGGAGCCAGAGACATCTTCTGAATATCCTGATACATGTAACTTTAACACTCAAGCATCAGACCAATTTTTGTAACTTGTCTCTCAATTTTGTGTAATACTTTGAAATCTAGATTCTTTTGCTAATTTCTCTGTACCTGCCTCCTTTGGTCTGTGTGTAATGCTGCTACACATGCAGTCTTCTGTCTTCCATGTTATATATCAAATTCTGTAAAGTACTCATCTTCCAGGAACTATTTGAATGTTCTCTTTAGTCCAGAAGGTTAGAACCTTGCACTGCAAAATGGATTCTCTTTCTTGTTCTTCTCCAACAAAACCAGTGCTTCCCAATTATTTTCTTTCGCACCCCCCTAGGAAGAAGAAAACCACTCACACACCCCCAACCACTGACCGTGATTTTAAAAAGTACAATTTGTCTATTAAGTTGTTATATAAGTACACCTCTGCATATCATTGAATTCTTATTACCATTAAACATTGTTATTTCTTCTGCCAAAATTATGTATTCATAAATCTATCTTAAAACACCATATGTTCCTAATTTTCTTTAAGAGGAAGAGGTATACATAAAATTAATATCACACTCCAACAAAAAAGCTCTCAAAACAACCAAAATTTGCAAACCTTTGTATGTATTTATATAATTAACCCACCTGGCTGTTTGTTCTTGAAACTGTTATGTTGTTTACTTCATGTGTTCATTTGTGCGAACCAATCATTTGTTAGCATTGTGCTTTGGGGCGGGTGTTCAGGTGTGACGATAACAGCAAGTCCCCAGGCAAAGTAAAACAAACATGACCGCGCCGGTGGATGTAATGTACGTACGCGTAGAAGCGACTATTGAACTTGTTTTAGGAGAACTAAAGATGATTTCTTTGTTGAAAAATGAGCAGAGGTAAGAACTTTGTGCATTTCTGGATGTTAATGATGTGTGTGCTTTTCTCCCAACTGGATTTGCAAGAGCTTGATTTACTGCGATTGACTAAAGACAAATCATGATAGGCAGACACTTGCTGGTGCGTCCTCCAATCAGCTCAAAACATTATACCAGATGGCCCTCCCTTTTATAGATGCTTTGTATGGGAGCAGTTCCAGATCTATGTGTAGCCCAGACTTGACACAGTACGGGGCTACACATGGATCTGGCTCTTGCCAGGTTAAGCTGGTTAAGGAGATGTGGTAATGGGAAAGCACATGGACCAGGTTCAGACATCAGTACCTTGTGAACGCTAAAGCGATGCCTCAAATATTTCCCTAAAGTTTGTCCAATTTTTTTCCTGATGTGATTTGAATTTATTCTGTCTCACACAGTAACAGTTACAGTAATTTAAAGAGCTCCTGTACATTATGTTGCTGTCATGAGCCATAAACTATAATGATCATAACTTGAACAAAGATTGTAATTTGCATTAAACTATAAATCCAACCAGAAATACTTTATGAATGGCTTTGCTGTGGAAAAGCTCCAGTGACATGTCTGTGAAATAAGTAGGATTCTACAGCATTTGCTCTGATTGTCCAGACGAAGGCCTCAGCTGCTACAGTATGTGCAGCTACTCAGGGGTGAAGCTGGCTCCAGTTCAGGACCTGCTGTTGCTGGTTCAGCACCAGCTCAGTTCCACAGTAAACTTTGTGAAGGTCATGACAAGTTGTGTGCAATGATTCTGACAGAGTCAGCGCCACAGTGTGTGTCTGCACAGAGTGCAGCACAGTGGCCTCTTCTGCTGCTGGACAGGCCAGGTATCGATCTACCGGCCCAAACTCCACTCTGCTGACAGGCTGTGAGCGAGTGGATGCTTGTCAGGTTGTCAGGGACAAATCACACCAATCTGTATTGATGGGCTGAGCTGCTAGTGTGAAGAGCAGTGGGTAAGACACAGCATGTCCATTTGTCACAGTTTGAAGGACACAATAAAAATAAAGAAAGAAAAAACAAATTGCTGAATCAGGCAGTCGTTTTACTGAAGTCAGATCTGAGCACATGCGCTTTAAAACTCTTGTAAATTGTGGTTATTGGAAGTTTATACGGAAGGAAAAAATTACAGTTCAGCATAAACATATTTGAAATTTTAAATAAAATTTCCAAATTTAAACCTTTCTAACATGGATAACAAGATTTCAGAACATTAAAGTTAAAAGACACTAAACAGAATTTATTCAACTGAAAGTGAAGAGTTGTAAATAAAACAAGCGCAAACAGAAGGACATTCTGGTGTCTTTGAAGGGTGAAGTCTCCAGAGATCTTGGCTCTGAACAGGGACATTAAAAAAGCTGAACTGGAAGAAACTTAAGGGTGATCAAACTGTAGGAATATGCTCCAACAGTCACAGCTGACAAGGAAGCTTGAACTGCTGTTCCCAAGTAGATTATAGAAAATTCTTTGCTTTAACACAAAAAGTAACAAAGGCTCATTTTTATTGTAGATCTCGTTAAATTATACTAACAAAGTAACATTTGTTTTTTGGAGTTTATGGTTTGGTTGAAAAAGCTTTATTGTTGATGTTGTATGTAACTGTTGAAGTTCTTGTTTGTTTGGTTTTTTTTTTTCAAGTTATGAAAATAAGAAATTCTGACTTTGTTTTTTTTTTTGTTAGAAATATTTTGAATGTATTTTCCAACATCTGTAACACTTAAGTGACTCTGACACCCTCAGGTCTCAACAAAAAAAATTTGAAGCATTACAACTTTATTTAATGAAACATGGTGCAAATTTGTGTGTTTGACACTAAAAACATTCATTATTTGTCTTAAAGAGGCCCTTCCATTAAAAACGTTTTTTCCGAGGTTTCTGTTGAATATTTTAGCTCCACAGGTGTTCTTACCTTCATAGCAGGTGTGAAAACAGGTCAACAACTTCTCTTTCAGTTTTAATCTCTCAAACTACGCAGGTGGTGATAAAACCCAAGTTCTCCCGAATCCAAACGGCCTGTATCTGTTTCATCACAACTCCTTTGTTCGTTAGTTTTTTTTTTAGCAGCTATGGAATTAAATTTCAGTCAAAAATCCATACAGCCGCCTGTACATGAAGCTCTCATACGAGCGTGAAAGTAAACCAGGAGAAGTTGCGCGCGCGAAAGGTAACTTTGTCCCCGCAAGTAAAAGTAATTATGACTGTTTGGAGGAGGAGACTAAGACCCGGCGTGATCCTCATGTGATTGGTCATTTTATATCAGTCGCCGCCCACCGAAAGAACCAGCGGCAGCTTCCATCCTGGTGGTGGAAGAAGAACCAGACGTAGAACCAGCATTTTTAACCCGTTTGGGCTGCTATCTCCTGGGCATGGAGGCTGGATGTTCTTCTCTCTCGCTATGGAGCTCTAGAGACCGCCCTTGCGGGGTTTTCCGCCTGTTTGAGCTGCTTTCTTCTGGGCATGGCTGGATGTTCTCCCCTCCTGCTCTGGAGCTGCAGGGACCCATGAAAGCAGGTTATACAGTCCCAAAGCTAACCCTAAGCTCCAATATTGTTTTCAAAATCCCCCCCAGGGCGGTCCCTGGAGCAACGCATGGTTAAATACGCGTGCGCGCTGCAGAAAATCTCGCTCAGGATTTTTGACTGAAATTTAATTCCATAGGCAGCTCCCACAGTTGAAACCACGCCTAGTATGCTGCTCACTAAAAAGCTGTTGCATAAGACGTAACAAACAGAAAGACACGACGTCTGACGTTGCCATGCACAGCAGGCTCTCATAGGCTAGTTTGTTAGCCAATCTGAGTCCAGCAAATTCGAACAATGAATATGAACGAGCTGCTGACGAAGCAGCCTGACGGAAGGAGGCCACCCGAATTTTAGCGCAGACAGATTGAAAGGTTTGTTAATAAGTATTTCCTAATGTTTTTTAGATATAAAATGTTTCATATTACAGGTTAATACTTAAGAAATAACCACAAAGTCCTGAAATTTGTATGAAATGGCCTCTTTAAGAGCTTCAGATGTGCCTCAATTTGAAGCCAGAAAGGTTGAAATGCAGGAAGACATCTCTTCGTTTACATCTTACATGAACATTGAAAAGCATTCGTGAGCTTGTGTGAAAGCGCTTTGAGTGGTCTGAATGACTAGAAAAGCGCTATACAAATACAGGACATTTACCATTTACCTTGTGTTTTCATTGATAAAATGATGAAACGCTGTATAGCAGCTGGTTGTAGCAACACTGCTTCATTAGTGCATTTTCCTAAATCCCTAATGTTCATTTACATCCATGATGACACCGAGACTGACTGTGTTTGATCAGCTGCCTGTGAAACCAATTTCGGCTCAAACATATTTGGCTGTGTAAATCAAAATTTCTTATTCAGAAAGAGATAACCCTCATAAACCACAGATTTTCTGTTATAGTAAATCACTTCATTTACATCTCCTGTTCCTGCATTTTGTCACTTTAGGTATATGTGCATTTTTTGAAATTGTGCAGCGATATTCTATAAATATGCATATTTGAGACTGTATTTCTTTGTAACATAAAAATCACATGCCAGAGACACTTTAAACATCCCAAGTATGTACTTCAAAGTTTTTAATCACTTGTTGTTTGGAGAATCACCTGGAGGGGTGGCTGTCAGTCTGAGGGGCTGCTGGTTCAATCCCCAGCTTTCCAAGCCCACATGTGGAGGTGTCATGTGTTTTGTCTCTGACCTTGTGATGTTTGTTGTGTGAGTGTGCTTCTGAAAGTTTCAGTGCTTTTCAGTGCTTAAACAGAAGCAGTTTAAATGGGTGGGTGGGACATAGGGTTGCCAACTCCCTGAAATAAAAATAAGGGACACCTCGCAGGCAGGGCCGGCCAACCTTATTGCCTTCACCCTTCCTGGCATGGTGAATTTTTTTTTGCCGTTTTTGTGAAATTATTTTTATTAACTATCTAACTTGAACCTGATTTAAGTAGATGTGTATTTTTGTGTTATGAACACATAGAAAACAAACTATTATTTAGCAATTTACTTTTAGTGCAAAATAATAAAATTAATGTAATAAAATAAGTATCTTTCTAAAACAGAAACCTGTCCTGCCTACTTAAAATTATATAAATTAATAGAGAACAGTTTGAAATTTAAACATTTGAAAATAAATATTTTTTTAAATAATTATTTAACTTCAAATTAAATATTTGGCTTGCTAACTAAACATTTAGTTCGTAAATGTAACATTTATAAATAAATACTAAAAAGCCCAACAGTATTATCATTTTAAGTGCATGAAACATTTTTCTACTGGGAATTTTTGTTTGCTTTTAATTTTTTAATTCAAGCGTTTGAACCTGAAACTCCTCAGTTCTGCATCAGTTGCTGATTTAAAAATAATAAATTACAAATTCTTTAAAAAGTGTTTTTACCTAGTGATTTTACAGAAGTATGTTTAGTGTTTATAAATGTTTTAAAAACTGACCCAAAATACAGTTTGAACAAATCAAAACCAACAGCTCTTTATCTGCTCTTGCAGCACTGCTGTATGCCACCATCTTTGGTAATGTCACCACCATCTTCCAGCAGATGTACGCCAACACCAACCGTTACCATGAGATGCTCAACAGCGTGCGAGACTTCCTCAAACTTTACCAGGTTCCTAAAGGCCTCAGCGAGCGAGTTATGGACTACATTGTATCCACATGGTCCATGACCAGAGGCATCGACACTGATAAGGTAACACATCAGCCAGAACCAGCACACCTGAGACTTATTATATAGAACCAGTGGAACCAAACAATCATCCACTGACCTTTTGTGGGTTTTAATGTGTAGCAGTCATTTGATGCTTTTTCTGCTCCAAATGGATCAGCAGCTTGTATTGATGGAAATTCAGTCAATCATTTTCTTTACCAACTTTCGTCTCCAGTAGTCATTGGATGAGAGGCAGGGTTACAACTGGACAGGTCACCAGACCATCACAGGGACACATAAATGTGCAGTATGTCCTCCGGCAGTCTAAACCTATAGCAGGATAACTAAAGGGAAAGCGCAGGAGAACTCAAGCTAACCCTGACTATAGGATTGTGTAAAAAGGAAAGTTTTAAGTCTATTCTTAAAACTACACAAGGTGTCTGCCTCACGGATAAAAAGTGGAAGCTGGTTCCACAGGAGAGGAACCTGATAACTAAAAGAGAGAAGTTCTCTGTTAGGAACATATGGAACAATAAGATCTTTAATATAAGATGGAGCTTGGTCATTCAAGGCCTTATATGTCAAAAGTAAAACCTTAAACTTTATTCTAGATTTTACAGGGAGCCAATGAAGTGATGCTAAAACAGGAGAAATATGATCTCTCCTTCTAACTCTCATCAGAACTCAGGCAGCAGCATTTTGGATCAACTGGAGGCCTTTAACAGAACTATTAGAACATCCTGATAATAAAGAATTACAGTAATCAAGTCTAGAAGTAATAAATGCATGAACTAAAGTTTCTGTATCACTTTGATTCAGAATGATCCTAATTTTAGCAACATTATGCAGGTGGAAGTAGGCCGTCATGGTAACATGCTTTATATGAGAACTAAAGGACATGTCCTGGTCAAAGATAACACCCAGGTTCTTTACCTTCTTGTTGGAGGCCAAATTAATACCATCCAACATTGATGACTGACTACACAACTTGTTCCTAAGATTCTCAGGCCCAAAAGTCACAACCTCTGTCTTGTCTGAATTTAAAAGCAAAACATTTTACATCATTAAGACAAGCTTGTAATCTCTGCAGCTGGTTGGTCTCATCAGGCTTCATTGATAGATATAACTGAGTATCATCAGCATAAAAATGGAATTTTATACCATGTTGTCTAATAATTTTACCAAGCGGTAACATATATATAGTAAAGAGGATTGGTCCAAGCACTGAACCCTGAGGAACTCCATGACTGACTCTGGTATATGAAGAAGATTCATTATTTACATGAACAAACTGGTTTGAATCATATTTAACTGAAAGATTCCAGTTTAATGCAGTTCCCTGAATCCCAATATCATATTCAAGCCTCTTCAATAGGATCTTATGATCTATAGTATCAAACGCAGCACTGAGATCTAACAGGACAAGTACAGACACAAGTCCACTGTCTGAGGACATGAGAATATCATTAGAAACTTTCACCAGTGCTGTTTCAGTGCTATGATGATCTAAATCCTGACTGGAACTCTTCAAAAAGATTATTACTGTGTAGATGATCACATAACTGGTTTGTTACTATCTTTTCTAGAATTTTTGAGATGAAGGGTAAATTGGATATAGGTCAATAATTACCTGGAGATCCTGGATCAAGATCAGGTTTCTTAAGTAAAGGTTTAATAACAGCAACCTTAAAGGCCTTAGGCACATATCCATTCATTAAAGACATATTGATCATGTCCAATATCCATGTGTTAATCAATGGGAAGACATCTTTAAAAAGTCTGGTTGGAACAGGATCCAACATACATGTAGATGGTTTAGAAGAAGCTATAATTTGTGTTAACTCATTAAGATCAGCTGGACAGAAACTGTCTAAACATGATTCAGATTCTAAAGCTGCTTCACTGGACAACGAACCAGAGACAACAGTGGGAAGGACATTATAGATTTTTATTTTATTAGTAAAGAATTCCATGAAGTCATCACTACTGAGGGTTACAGGGATACACGGTTCAACAGAAGTTGGGTTTTTTATTAATCTGGCTACAGTACTAAACAGAAACCTGGGATTGTTCTTGTTCTCCTCTATGAGGGACGAGTAATACTCAGTTCTAACCCTACGAAGGGCTCTTTTGTATATGAGCAGACTGTCTCTCCAAGACAAATAAACTTCTTCTAGCTTAGTGGAACGCCATTTCCTTTCTAACTTTCTTGAAGTTCTTTTTAGCATACGCAGCTCTAAATTAAACCAAGGAGCCTCCTCTGGCTGATTACCTTCATTTTCAGAGGAGCAACTTTATCCAATGACGTGCGCATTGAAGCTGTAAAATTATCAGTAAGATCATCAATTCGCCAGTCTGCAAAATCTTTGCAGCTGCTCTCTGTTATATTATTCTTCTGGAATGAAGATCAAGCTAACGGAATAGATTCTTTGAATTTAGTTACAGCATTTTCTGATAAACATATACGGTAATTAAAGTTTCTATCTGGAGCGGTGAGGTCCATCATTGTAAATTCAAAGGTTATTAAAAAATGATCAGACAAGACAGGGTTGTGAGGAAACACTATCAGCTGTTCAATCTCTACACCGTAAGTCAGAACAAGATCAAGAGTATGATGACAGTAGTGAGTTGGTTCGTTTACACTTTGAGAGAAACCAACTGAATCCAAAAGATCATTAAAAGCTATATTCAAACTATCACTTTCAACATCAACATGAATATTGAAATCTCCCACTATAATGACTTTATCAGATTTCAATAATAGTTCTGATAAAAAGACTGAAAATTCAGACAAGAACTCAGAATAAGCACCTGGTGGACGATATACAACAACAAGTAAAATAGGTTCATCTGATTTCCAATTTGGGTGAGAAATACTGAGGGTCATAAATTCAAAGGATTTATAACTAATAGCTGGTCTAGAGCTAATCAATAGACCGGACTGGAAAATAGCTGCTACTCCTCCTCCTCGACCTGTTGCTGGAGGAACATGAAGATTAAGGTAGTTAGAAGGAGTTGATTCATTAATACTAACATGATCCTCCTGCTGCAGGTTTCCGTAAGACAAAATAGATCATTATAATGATCATTTATCAAATCATTAACTAACAGAGATTTAGATGAAAGAGATCTAACATTCAGTAAACCACATCTAATGGTTTTATTTACAGGTTTTATATTAGTAACTGTCTTTATTTTAATCAGATTTTTATTATTTATTTTACTAGAACAGAATATTTGTTTATTTAATTTGAACCGTGGTTGAGCAGACACCGTCTCTATAGGAAAGTGGGAGGGTAACGACAGAGAAGCTGCGGAGAGGTTTGTAAGACTACAACTCTGCTTCCTGGACTGGACCCTGGATTGTCACGGTTTTGGAAAAGTAATAAATTCAGCCATATTTATAGAAAGGAGAGCTGCACCATCCAAAGTAGGATGGATGCCGTCTCTCCGGATCAGTCCAGGTTTTCCCCAAAACGTCTGCCAATTATCGATGAAGCCCACGTTTTTATCGGGTCACCACCTAGACAACCAGCGACGAAATGAGTACGACCAGAGAAGATTACGGAGTCCGACATTGTTTTTGCAAAGTATCACACCGAAGCAGTGTCAATAACATTGTTAACATTTTTCATACTAGATTTCTTGGATTAGAAATGTATGTTTTTATTTTTTAACAGCCTTAAACGACTGAATCTTTAATAAAATCCCTTTTTAAGGTGTATGGTTGTAAAAAACATTATAAATATTGATTTGTTCTGTCAGCTACATAAATTGCTTTGGATTAAGGGCTTTTTTCAATCCAATTATATTTTATTATTAAAATGGGTCAAAACCATTGCATGTTGTAGTGCCACACAAGACACAGTACACATAACCATCTTCCCTTTATCGCACTACAGCTCAGGAAAATAGGCTTAAAGTTATTTTTAGGGACTTTTACTTCATGTAATAACTAACTAGAAAAATTATTTTTCCTGCGGAAATGCAGTGTGAATGCTGGAAGCTTGAAATAATTAATTTAATGCAGCTAAATTAACTTGCTGTATGAATTAAATACAGATAAAAAAAATCTTTAAATTAGCTTAATTGTCCTGGTGAAGCATGCCTTGCTCTCATAGGCTAGTTTGTTAGCCAATCTGAGTCCAATTCGAATAATGAAAATGAATAAGCTGCTGCCCGAAGCTTGACCAAACCAGTCAAATTTTGAAGCAGACAGATTGAAAGGTCTGTTAATCAGTGTTTTCCAACGTTTTTAGATATAAAATGTTTCATATTACAGGTTAATACTTAGGAAATAACCACAAAGTCATGAAATCTGTGTGAAATGGCCTCTTTAAAAAACGATAACA
>SSNP01000093.1:1196691-1245180 GCA_006937955.1 Pachypanchax playfairii | reverse complement strand
TTATTACTGTGTAGATGATCACATAACTGGTTTGCAACTATCTTTTCTAGAATTTTTGAGATGAAGGGTAAACTGGATATAGGTCAATAATTACCTGGAGATCCTGGATCAAGATCAGGTTTCTTAAGTAAAGGTTTAATAACAGCAACCTTAAAGGCCTTAGGCACATATCCATTCATTAAAGACATATTGATCATGTCCAATATCCATGTGTTAATCAATGGGAAGACATCTTTAAAAAGTCTGGTTGGAACAGGATCCAACATACATGTAGATGGTTTAGAAGAAGCTATAATTTGTGTTAACTCATTAAGATCAGCTGGACAGAAACTGTCTAAACATGATTCAGATTCTAAAGCTGCTTCACTGGACAACGAACCAGAGACAACAGTGGGAAGGACATTATAGATTTTTATTTTATTAGTAAAGAATTCCATGAAGTCATCACTACTGAGGGTTACAGGGATACACGGTTCAACAGAAGTTGGGTTTTTTATTAATCTGGCTACAGTACTAAACAGAAACCTGGGATTGTTCTTGTTCTCCTCTATGAGGGACGAGTAATACTCAGTTCTAACCCTACGAAGGGCTCTTTTGTATATGAGCAGACTGTCTCTCCAAGACAAATAAACTTCTTCTAGCTTAGTGGAACGCCATTTCCTTTCTAACTTTCTTGAAGTTCTTTTTAGCATACGCAGCTCTAAATTAAACCAAGGAGCCTCCTCTGGCTGATTACCTTCATTTTCAGAGGAGCAACTTTATCCAATGACGTGCGCATTGAAGCTGTAAAATTATCAGTAAGATCATCAATTCGCCAGTCTGCAAAATCTTTGCAGCTGCTCTCTGTTATATTATTCTTCTGGAATGAAGATCAAGCTAACGGAATAGATTCTTTGAATTTAGTTACAGCATTTTCTGATAAACATATACGGTAATTAAAGTTTCTATCTGGAGCGGTGAGGTCCATCATTGTAAATTCAAAGGTTATTAAAAAATGATCAGACAAGACAGGGTTGTGAGGAAACACTATCAGCTGTTCAATCTCTACACCGTAAGTCAGAACAAGATCAAGAGTATGATGACAGTAGTGAGTTGGTTCGTTTACACTTTGAGAGAAACCAACTGAATCCAAAAGATCATTAAAAGCTATATTCAAACTATCACTTTCAACATCAACATGAATATTGAAATCTCCCACTATAATGACTTTATCAGATTTCAATAATAGTTCTGATAAAAAGACTGAAAATTCAGACAAGAACTCAGAATAAGCACCTGGTGGACGATATACAACAACAAGTAAAATAGGTTCATCTGATTTCCAATTTGGGTGAGAAATACTGAGGGTCATAAATTCAAAGGATTTATAACTAATAGCTGGTCTAGAGCTAATCAATAGACCGGACTGGAAAATAGCTGCTACTCCTCCTCCTCGACCTGTTGCTGGAGGAACATGAAGATTAAGGTAGTTAGAAGGAGTTGATTCATTAATACTAACATGATCCTCCTGCTGCAGGTTTCCGTAAGACAAAATAGATCATTATAATGATCATTTATCAAATCATTAACTAACAGAGATTTAGATGAAAGAGATCTAACATTCAGTAAACCACATCTAATGGTTTTATTTACAGGTTTTATATTAGTAACTGTCTTTATTTTAATCAGATTTTTATTATTTATTTTACTAGAACAGAATATTTGTTTATTTAATTTGAACCGTGGTTGAGCAGACACCGTCTCTATAGGAAAGTGGGAGGGTAACGACAGAGAAGCTGCGGAGAGGTTTGTAAGACTACAACTCTGCTTCCTGGACTGGACCCTGGATTGTCACGGTTTTGGAAAAGTAATAAATTCAGCCATATTTATAGAAAGGAGAGCTGCACCATCCAAAGTAGGATGGATGCCGTCTCTCCGGATCAGTCCAGGTTTTCCCCAAAACGTCTGCCAATTATCGATGAAGCCCACGTTTTTATCGGGTCACCACCTAGACAACCAGCGACGAAATGAGTACGACCAGAGAAGATTACGGAGTCCGACATTGTTTTTGCAAAGTATCACACCGAAGCAGTGTCAATAACATTGTTAACATTTTTCATACTAGATTTCTTGGATTAGAAATGTATGTTTTTATTTTTTAACAGCCTTAAACGACTGAATCTTTAATAAAATCCCTTTTTAAGGTGTATGGTTGTAAAAAACATTATAAATATTGATTTGTTCTGTCAGCTACATAAATTGCTTTGGATTAAGGGCTTTTTTCAATCCAATTATATTTTATTATTAAAATGGGTCAAAACCATTGCATGTTGTAGTGCCACACAAGACACAGTACACATAACCATCTTCCCTTTATCGCACTACAGCTCAGGAAAATAGGCTTAAAGTTATTTTTAGGGACTTTTACTTCATGTAATAACTAACTAGAAAAATTATTTTTCCTGCGGAAATGCAGTGTGAATGCTGGAAGCTTGAAATAATTAATTTAATGCAGCTAAATTAACTTGCTGTATGAATTAAATACAGATAAAAAAAATCTTTAAATTAGCTTAATTGTCCTGGTGAAGCATGCCTTGCTCTCATAGGCTAGTTTGTTAGCCAATCTGAGTCCAATTCGAATAATGAAAATGAATAAGCTGCTGCCCGAAGCTTGACCAAACCAGTCAAATTTTGAAGCAGACAGATTGAAAGGTCTGTTAATCAGTGTTTTCCAACGTTTTTAGATATAAAATGTTTCATATTACAGGTTAATACTTAGGAAATAACCACAAAGTCATGAAATCTGTGTGAAATGGCCTCTTTAAAAAACGATAACAGCAATCAAAGAATTTCTTGAACTCTGGGTGACAGAAGGCTTTGGAGTAGATTCAAGTAAGTTTTCAGCTTTCTACAATCGTCTGTTTGGGAGATATGATGATGCGAACATGTTGTACTTTAGCTTCTTTAGAGAAAAAAGATCTGATTTTTTTGAATGGAAGTCTATGAGAGTTTTCTCGGACCAGTCTTTCTTCTAGGCCAAATTGTGAGACAACCATAACCGCTAGACAAATGAGAGTTACACTATCATAAAGCTGACAAAAGTCCCTGTGTTTTGATGTATAATTTGTGTGTGTATCATAAATGGTTTGGGTGCAGGGACATTTTGTTTGGCTTTTTTGAAAATGAAAAATGAGGATTTTCCACTCTAGAGCTATTGTGTGTCCGTGTCCAAAATCAAGTTTTAAAGTGCAAACTACTCCCTCCTAACTACACACTGTTTGTGATACACACATAAATTATACATCAAAACACAGGGATTTTTGTCAGCTTTCAAATGGTGAGACTCTTATTCCTCTAGGACCTAGGGTCATCTATGGGTTCCAGAAGCACACATCCACATTTTCTCCATATATTTCCCATTCAGTTTTTTTTTTTTTCAGATTTAGTCCTGTGAGAAACTAAAATTTTATACAATTTAAACTGTGATTTCCCAAAAAAGCGTAAAAGATATCAAAAAGCTGAATCATACGACAGTAGCCCAATGTCTTGTGACTTGTTTAAAAGTTTAATAATATTTCTAAATTGAAGTATGTTGAAGTAGTTAATAATTAAAGGAGCTTAAGGAATTTGAAGAGAAATCAATGTATTTCAGTGGGTCTGAAAAGGGCGCAAAAAATGTTATAACTTTAAAGAGTCCATTTCATACAAATTTCAGGACTTTGTGGTTATTTGTTAAGTATTAACCAGTAATATGAAACATTTTATATCTAAAAAATGTCAGGAAACACTGATTAACAGACCTTTCAATCTGCCTGCATTAAAATTCGGATGGTTCCGGTTCCTCCCATCAGGCCTTGAGCAGCAGCTCGTTCATATTCATTATTCGAATTTGCTGGACTTAGATTGGCTAACAAACTAGCCTTTCAGAGCAAGGTATACTGTTTCCTGCCCTGCTGCGCATGGCAACACCAGATGTACTCTCTCCCTGTTTGCTACGTTTTATGCTAACAGCCTTCAGCCAGCAGCATGCTAGGTGTGGTTTCAACTGCTGGAGCTGCCGAATACTAACGAACAAAGGAGTTGTGATGAAATAGATACAGGCCGTTTGGACTCAGGAGAACTAGGGTGTTATCGCCACCTGCGTAGTTTGAGAGATTAAAACTGAAAGAGAAGTTGTTGACCTGTTTTCACACCCACTATGAAGGTAAGAACACCTGTGGAGCTAAAATATTCAACAGTAACCTCAGAAAAACTGTTTTTAATGGAAGGACCTCTTTAAAAGTTGAAAAGATATCAATACCAAAAGTCATAGCAGCAAAGTCCTAAAAAAGCTGAACGGTTTGATGTATAAATTGTTGAAATCAGCTGTAAATTGTGCAGAAAAATGTACGGAAGAATAGAGAAGGCTCTCACTTAGTGTAAATGCTAGAAAGCATTAATACAACTGGCGAATAACAATGACTACACTATTACATGTTGTAGAAACACCAAACTCACAGCACATGTAAGCCATTTCCCCTTGATCATACTACAACTCATACTCATACTACAACCTAGCATTTTAGCATTAGTCTTGGGTTTAGGCGGACAATGGTGTGACCTATTTAATTTAATCCACTACTAAACTGGTTAAATTTGTAGGTTGCACATCTACCAGTTTAGTAGTTGAATAAATTGAATTTCAGTTTATGCAATTTGAGTATAGCTTATTGCAGGAGAACAAACATTTCAGAGGGGAAAGAAACAGAAAAAGCTGTGTGTGGGCGCATATGTAGCTTTTGTTTTATTATTTTACACTCTTACATAAATAGGCATCCAACCAAACTCACTTTTGACATTTTGCAATTATTAAGTGATGGTGGCCAGCCTAAATTATTGTCTCAGTCCGCACCTGTGCACAAATCATATCCACACAATCACACCAACTGCAGTAAAATTTAAGTATTTGCCCTGATTTCATTATTCTTTTACTGATATTAGTTGTTCTCTTTGTCGTAGTTTTTAGCCAGTTGCTCTAAATCCTTGTGTGCAGCTCTTTGGTGAGATGCTGGAGAGAATGGAGTGAGGCGAGTGTGTATGAGACATGGATTTATACCCCAGGGTGCGTGTCTTAGAGACGACGCCTGTGACATAGACATGGGAAAAGATGTACCGCTTTCAGCCAATCACAAATTTCAAATGCAGTAGCCACATTTCACCCCTAAGAGGGCAGCACTAAGATGTTTTTAGACCAAAAAGTGTAGAATTTAACAAGTTTACATGAAAATGTCAAAAAGTGCCCAGAAACTGAAAGACATTCTTCTTCCGCCTCTCGTTGTGAACAGACGCTTTCCAGCTGCTCCCTTATCTTTGTCCTCCCCCACTGTTCCTGCTTCTCGTCTCGTCTCTGTGTTTCTCTGTACTGGCTGCTGCAAATTGAAAATTAGAAAATGGATCTGGTTTCTTGGTCACTCAACGCATTGGACAAAGTTTTCTCAAACTTAAGGCTGAAAAAGGGGGAGCCGTCATGCCCGGAGTCGACCCTCCCGGCTGGGTTTACCATGGATTCCTGGGGCGAGTGGAAGATGGTATGCCTGTCTGTTCTGGCTGTCGAAGACGTGGAGGATGTCTACATATTTGGATTATTGATCGTGGGGTACCTGCTGATCGGCGCTGGTGGTTACCTGATGTATCTACAAATTCTAAAGTTATGGATGTTATGGGCTGGATCTGGCAACACTTGGACTAAAAGATTCGGAGATCAGGATCGCAAACTGGATGCGGTCTCGGAGCAGTACCGCGACCAGCTGGTTGTGATTCTCGAACGGGACAGGGAATGCCAGGTTCGAGACAGCAAGCTGGCTGACGGGGTGCTGGAGCTGAATCGTAAACTGGGTGCGCTGCTGGATCTCACTGGAAGGATTGGTGCCACCTTGGAGAAGTTGCAGTTTCGGCTCGGAGTGGAGAAGTGATTGATTGATTATTGGTACTATGCAATTTGGCCCTAATTAGGATGACTCGGACATTTTTCCACAATAGTGCACCATATGGACAATGAGAAGCTGTTGCAATTCTTCAGCTTTGACTTAATCTCTGTTATCTCATTTCGGCTGGCCTCAAGGCCAAAACACTGAATTCCTCCTGGAGCAGTGAGCACCGAGACACACATCCCCCCTCCTTATCCGTGTCCACCGGGCGCCAAAGACTGTGGAAGACATAACATCTGCGTTGTCCCAGAGACGGTGTCCTTGATAACTCTCTGCACACAACCACATACACTGATTACATTCACATCCTCAAGAAAGTTCTCAACATGTCTCGTGAATCCCCCCCCCCCTGCTGGAGGTTTTTATTGCTTATATCAAGCGCCCCCTCTTGATGGGGCACTGGGTGTAGGGAACCTTTTTTTTTCTCCTCCCTCTGACCTTACGTGGTCTTATTCATCTTTTTTTTTTTCCTAACACACAGGCTGATGCGTGCTTATGTATATGTATGTATGTATTTGTATGTATTCTCCTGTGTGATCTTGCTGGCCTGATCGAAGTGCGCTGGGTATACCGGCAGCCTGGAGAGTGAAGGTCAAGCTGTTCTCATGTCTCCTTGAATTTCCCTTCTGGGATAAATAAAGTATTTTCATTCATTCATTCATTCATTCATTCATTCATTCATTCATTCATTCATTCATTCATTCATTCATTCATTCATTGGCAAAGACCCATTACACGCCAAGTACATGCCATTTAACATTAATACAGTTTATAAGCAGAAAAAAGCTGTTTTTGGGGCAAGTTGCGCTTTAACTCAAGGTGACCTCACTTTGACCTGGTTGTCTGCAGGTGCTGCAAATTTGTCCCAAGGACATGCGGGCTGACATCTGTGTCCACCTGAACAGGAAGGTGTTTAAGGAGCACCCAGCGTTTCGGCTGGCCAGTGATGGCTGCCTGCGGGCCCTTGCCATGGAGTTCCAGACCATCCACAGCGCACCGGGAGACCTCATCTACCACGCTGGAGAGAGTGTGGACAGTCTCTGCTTTGTGGTGTCGGGATCCCTGGAGGTCATCCAGGATGATGAGGTGGTGGCTATTTTAGGTGAGAGATTTTAGGTTTAAATTTAAATTCCTGAACTATTTGAGAAAACCAGAATTGAACATAAAAACAACAAAGTCTGGTCAGGTTTTGTGTCAGATGTCTAGTTAGATCTTACAAAGCCTTCAGCCAGGGCGCCTTCTGGGTGCCAGGCTCCCACCCCCCCGCTCGCTCGCGCTTCGATGCTAAGGTTGATCAATACGGTTTGTGATTCAGGGGGCTCATTATGTTTTATTTCAGAGAGTAGTTTTATTATCATCCCAGTTTTTAATTATTGTTGTTTTTTAAATTTTTTTCTGCCAAAATCTTTATCCTGTCCTGTGCCAGGTACTCACAGCTGTGTTTTATTTGTTAATAATCTGTTTGCCTCCTTCTTCACTTCTTATTTTTTGTATATTGTATACATGTTTTGGATAATCAAACAAATGTTAATACAGTGATCGACGGTTATATTCACGACCTTGGTACCCAGCAGTTTTGTGCATATAAGCGTTTTGTGCATTTATCCGTCGGTGGTCATTTGGACTGTAAACACGGGTAGCAGTGTTTTGATAACAGTATTGATAACATATAATTGGAAATTATGTAATAACGCAATTAAAATATATTAGGAGAATAAAACTCTCAAACAGACCAAGTTATATACTCGTAGAGCATATCCAATATAACACTGGTAACAGAAGCTCCAGATACGCGTGCATGGATGCGACACAGATTAAGTTACAGTAACAGAACAGAACGGTTTTCTATATTCGATATGAAGAACTTATGATCGGGCAATAAAAACTAGAACAAATATTACATTTGACACTCTTTCATACGGAAACGCAGTACTGCCAGAGCTGAGAAATAAATTTAGAAGCATCATTTCGTTATAATGAGAAAGTTTCTCGTTTTTACGAGATATCAAACTTGTTATAACGAGAAAGTTTCTCGTTTTTACGAGACTTTTTCTCGTTATAACAAGAAAAAACGTCCTAAACACCGCGCGGGATATATGAGTGTCATCCAGACTAATGGAGGAAGAAGATGGACAATCAGAGCGAGTCCCTTTATGCTTTTTCAAGAGATCATAACGTTTCCAGGGAACATATTTCTGCACTGAGGGGTGAGAAATTTAGTAAAGCATGTAAAATACTTAGCCTGCATGAGTGGTAAATGGTAAATGGCCTGTAATAGCGCTTTGCTTAGTCAGAGGACGAAGCGCTTCATACATTCATTCACTCTCACGCACTCATACACTAAAATTATAATCGATTTGACATATTGTTCTTAAAGCAGTATATTACTGAATGCATCTGCAGTGCAGTGGTTCCCTTGTTTTAACGCAGAGAAAACCCCTACTATCTTCGTACTTCCTGTTGTCATGGTAACCTATAAACAATCCGTTATAATGTCAGGCGGCTGCACCTTTTACGACTGGAAATGACATGTAATTTACTGAAACGTTGATTTCACACAAATAAGCCTGATATGTTTATAAAGTATACCTGTATTCTGCACAATGAAGGTTAAGCCACATAAGCTTTACTGGGCTCCGCTACCTTACTTCACCCGGACCACTAGTATTCTGTGCTGTCTGAATGACAAAGTACCCAGAGGTTCAGGTTCAGCCTAGCTGGTGGCGTGTTCCATACGTGTGTTCCCCCAAGGAAGGAAGTGACACCATGAAATAAGGCCGCCAACATAAAAGATTTAAACTAATCTCTCTTAAAGGAACTTAAGGCAGCTTTACAAAATCTGACTCAGTGCTGCCGCGACAGGCGCTGTGGCTAACTGCAGCCACCAGCCAAGCCGGCACGGGAGCGCGCACAGACACTTTACAGACTGTTCGTCTTCACAGCACTGCACCGGGGAGGCTAACATACTTCACGTCAGGTCTCTCCACTCTGTTATTTGATTTGATCTCATCATTTTCATACTGTATCAGGCTCTAAACACGACCTATAATGTTTTCTCACCTGGTCACAAGGAAATGAGCCATGTCAGCATCCGTTTTCACTCCCAAATGCAGCTGAAGTTCCCTCCATGAACCGAACGTACAGTGGGGCAAAGAAGTATTTAGTCAGCCACCAATTGTGTAAGTTCTCCCACTTAAAAAGATCAGAGAGGCCTGTAATTTTCATCATAGGTATACCTCAACTATGAGAGACAAAATGAGGAAAAAAAATCCAGAAAATCACATTGTCTGATTTTTAAAGAATTTATTTGCAAATTATGGTGGAAAATAAGTATTTGGTCAATAACAAAAGTTAATCTCAATACTTTCTTATATAGCCTTTGTTAGCAATGACAGAGGTCAAACGTTTTCTGTAAGTCTTCACAAGGTTTTCACACACTGTTGCTGGTATTTTGGCCCATTCCTCCATGCAGATCTCCTCTAGAGCAGTGATGTTTTGGGGCTGACGCTGGGCAACACGGACTTTCAACTCCCTCCAGAGATTTTCTATGGGGTTGAGATCTGGAGACTGGCTAGGCCACTCCAGGACCTTGAAATGCTTCTTACGAAGCCACTCCTTCGTTGCCCGGGCGGTGTGTTTGGGATCATTGTCATGCTGAAAGACCCAGCCACATCTCATTTTCAATGCCCTTGCTGATGGAAGGAGGTTTTCACTCAAAATCTTACGATACATGGCCCCATTCATTCTTTCCTTTACACGGATCAGTCGTCCTGGTCCCCTTGCAGAAAAACAGCCCCAAAGCATGATGTTTCCACCCCCATGCTTTACAGTAGGTATGGTGTTCTTTGGATCCAACTCAGCATTCTTTCCCCTCCAAACACGACAAGTTGAGTTTCTACCAAAAAGTTCTATTTTGGTTTCATCTGACCATATGATGTTCTCCCAATCCTCTTCTGGATCATCCAAATGCTCTCTAGCAAACCGCAGACGGGCCTGGACGTGTCCTGGCTTCAGCAGGGGGACACGTCTGGCACTGCAGGATTTGAGTCCCTGGCGGCGTAGTGTGTTACTGATGGTAGCCTTTGTTACTTTGGTCCCAGCTCTCTGCAGGTCATTCACTAGGTCCCTCCGTGTGGTTCTGGGATTTTTGCCCAGATCGAGGGAGATTATCAGTGGTCTTGTATGTCTTCCATTTTCTAATAATTGCTCCCACAGTTGATTTCTTCACACCAAGCTGCTTACCTATTGCAGATTCAGTCTTCCCAGCCTGGTGAAGGTCTACAATTTTGTTTCTGGTGTCCTTTGACAGCTCTTTGGTCTTGGCCATAGTGGAGTTTGGAGCGTGACTGTTTGAGGTTGTGGACAGGTGTCTTTTATACTGATAACGAGTTCACACAGGTGCCATTAATACAGGTAACGAGTGGAGGACCGAGGAGCCTCTTAAAGAAGTTACAGGTCTGTGAAAGCCAGAAATCTTACTTGTTTGTAGGTGACCAAATACTTATTTTCTACCATAATTTGCAAATATATTCTTTAAAAATCAGACAATGTGATTTTCTGGATTTTTTTTCCTCATTTTGTCTCTCATAGTTGAGGTATACCTATGATGAAAATTACAGGCCTCTCTGATCTTTTTAAGTGGGAGAACTTACACAATTGGTGGCTGACTAAATACTTTTTTGCCCCACTGTATATCCAATATTTATGCGGGTGCCTGCCCGACTTCGGTCATGTTTTTTTTTTGACTCACGAGATGCCGCTGATAAAGTCTTTTTTTCTTCGTGGTGCCACTTTTTTGGGGGGTGAGAGTGGATGCAGATCGTTTGATGGCTGCAGAAACATCCATAAGTATACCTTCCGTGTTTGAATCCAAGTCCACGGCGGCCATGTACTTCCTGTTCAAGAGCTGTCGGCAACGCGCATGTAGCGTCAATTTACGTCACATCCCTACAACTGCGCGGGAAATTCGGGTGTCGAACTGCAGCGCATTATGTAGCACACAGCGTTTCCAAGGCAACAGACATATATGCGGATGGCCTCGTTATTTTGGGTTTTTAATGCTTCATGACCCATTAGCATTGAATAAACTGGAAATGCATGTGTAGTTTTTCACAAATCTTGCCTTAAGTCCCTTTAAGATGACTAAATATATATATATTTTTTTCTCTATATAACGAGTTTGACATCTCGTAAAAACGAGAAACTTTCTCATTATAATGAGTTTGATATCTCGTAAAAACGAGAAACTTTCTCGTTATAACGAGTTTGATATCTCATTATAACGAGGGGACATGGACGTGCTCAGCTTACAAGTAGCATGAAAGGTTCATGAATTCTTGAACTGCCACAAGAGAAAGTAAATAAACACATCCACCAACATGAATGGTAACACTGTGTAGCTACCGCTAGACACATCTTCACAATCTTTCATTCCTTTTCACTATTGCCTCTATTAATTATAGTGAAGGGACAAAGATGTGAATTATGGCGAACATGCAGACAGCTGCCTCAGTTTTTTTTTCACCTTGAAGTAAAACCTCCATGGGAGGATTAATGACACATTTTTTAGCTCTGCACACTTGTATTGAAAGAGAAAACATTTACATATGTACATAATTACAACTTTTAGGCCGACAGTTACTTTTTCCGGTTTGCCACCACCTGAACCAGGCAGCAAAAAACCGAAATAAAGCACAGGTTGAAATGTTCTTGCACCAGCTTTTGTCTTCTGAGGTTGGAGCTGCTTTTCTTCCACCGACCCAGGCTGGTCTCAGGCACAGCAGCAGAGCGTTCGTCTGTCTCCCACAAAAGTTCTACTCCCACAAGTCTGCGGTGCTCCTTTTTCTGGACAAAAAAAGAGGCATCCCTCATCTGTGTGCAAGACTCTCTTGAACAACCCCCCATGGTCCGGTAGTCACATTTGAGATTTTAAGTTATTGCTGACTTCTTGAATGAAGGGAACAAACCACCATTGTTGCTGGCTGAGAGATCAAACTCCTGACATCACATAATGTGATCACAGTCAGGCCAATCAGTGGCTACTAAGTTTATCAAGTTTATTTATTTATAAAGCGCCAGTTCATGACAAAGTCATTTCAAGGCATTTTACAGAAAAATCAACCAATCAATAATAAAACATTTCCCATCTAAGGAACCAGCCGATTTGCATTGTTAATTCAGCGCAATCCCCCATCCTGAGCAAGCACGACGTAAGTAGTCGTGTCACTGGTATCAGTATAGTGGACCAATCAGTACACAGGTGGGCGTGCTGGCCGGCTTTGGACCAAAGAAGAGATGGTCTGAAAAAACAGGACAGAATGGCACGGAATGACGAGGTAAAGACCTGAGAAAGGCGGTGGAAAATGGTCCGCAGGAGGCTAAAGTAAAGTGTTCTGTCAGTGGAAAGGGGCATTTCTGGCTTCTGTAGTCCTGTGGGAAAACACCAGCAAATCTTCTCTGTCTCTCTTAACCTTCAGCAATGTTATATTATCCCACAAAACTTGACTAACTGTACTTTGAGACAGGAGCCATGCATTATACCACTACTACACACATACAATTCCGGAATAGCGCTACAACTGGTGGCAGCTTGTTGGAGTAGCTCTGTGACTTAGCTAGCATTTGCTAGCATTTTTTTGTTCTTTTTGAGTATTTCCTGTTAGTTTTTTCTTCTGGAAATATTTTCTAAATACTTTTCTTCTGATTTGGGTGCTGTGCTGATTGAGTTTTTTGCTTGATTTGTCACTTTTTTGCCACTTGTTATGATGATCTGTTTCATAGCGTTGTTATCACTGTGGTTTAAACATAACCAGGAGGTAAAACGTTAATGGCTTTGGTGAAAATGTGCAGGCAATGAGCTGAGCAAATTACTTTCAAAGTACAGCTGCTTAGGTCTCTCATTTCAGCACCTTTTACAATCCCTTTTTAAAGGTTTACAACCGACTGAGTAAAACTATAAACACCAGAACTACGGTTAGTGGTGTTAGCATAGCATACTAGCATAAAGCTAACCTGGTTTCAGCAGCTCCTGTAATGAAGGAGCTATGTGAAGTTTCTAATGAGTTGTTGAAAAAATGTTGCCTTTATCTGAAAATAGTAGGAGCTGCTCAGTGTGAAGAAGTGATTAAAAAAACAGAAGAGTTTGTTAAAGTTGTTTGACTTTTTCGGCGACTTATGTGCTTGCTAAGCTAGCAGCTCGTCACTTTGGTGATGCCAATTGGCTGTACGTCGACGTTTGTGACTAGATAGCTGTGTTCTTTTATTTTTAAGTTGGCTACCGTTACCATTCACAACAGCATTATATGCTATTTCTAACTAACATTAGCAAAACACAGCTTTTTAGCCACTAGCTACTAACAGAAAGCAGACACAAACACAGTTATATAGCACCACTGAAGTGCGCAGAGCTTAGATGTTTCCACAATGAAGTTGTGCTGGTGTGAGTAGTAATGTGTAGGCGTATCTGTTTAAAATTACATTTGCCTATTCGTGATTTGTGTTAACTCAGTAATGCTGTTGTCATTTCCAAGTGAAACACAATATTAGACTGACATTTGCTACTAATAGTCGACTATTTAATAAAATAATTGGCCCAATAGTCGTTTTAAAAAGAATCGTTTACCCCCACCCCTACTTGCTCTGTTTTGGATCATGGTCCTGCTGCAGAACCCAAGTACACTTCAGCTTGAGGTCACAGACAGATGCCCAGACATTGTCCTTCAGGATATGTTAATAGATTTGTTGTTCCATTTACAGCAAGTCTACCGAGTACTGAGGACGTGCCAAACCATCACGCTCCAGCCACCATATTTTACTGCTGTTAGGATTTTCTGAAATGGTGTGCTACTTTTACTCCAAAAATAATGGGACACCAATCTTCTAAAACATTACATTTTTAAAGGTCAACTCTCAAAGACACCAACAGAATCTTACAAAAAGCGACTCCTTTCCCAACAGCAAGGAACCATTTCATGATTACCAGGATCAGCATGCCTAGCAATCTGTCTTTAACTGCCACCTGGCTCTCTCTGCACCCAATCTTTATTTTCCTCCACAGATGGTGAGTTCACGTGGAGATGGCTTCCTGTAGTTTCTCAGGCTAAGTTTAACAGTGCTTGAGGAACCAAGACTTGTAGGTGCTCCCTTCCCACCTCCACCCAAGGCCAGTTTGCCATGGCAGACCCTACCAGGAGCTCACACCCCAGATAATGTAGCCCCCCAAGATCTTGGGGGTACTCAAATCCCTCTACATTAACTCATTCAGTGCCATAGACGTCTATAAATGTCAAACTTGATCCGAACACTCTTGACATCTCTACAGCTTTTATTGACTGAAATCCCACTAAGCATTCCGGGGCAGCTCCTCACTGAATTTTAGTTTGTTACATGCTGTATTTAGTCCTATGATCCAGAAAGGGACAGTGGTGCACTTCTCTGGGTGAGATCTTCCTTTCTTACCTTGTTATAAGCGCGAGAGTCGGACTACCAGGACCAAGTATTGTGCTGTCCACAGTCCAGCTCATCATGTCGTGCTTGTCATGACTTCAGCCGACATGACGGTTCTTCTGGCGATTCCAGTAAACCTAATACTGATTCGCAACAGAGACCAGAATAAAGAACGATCCACTGCATAAGACACACAAAGTGTTGATAGATGAATCGATAGCCGGGGGAAGGTACGAGACGAAGTCGCACACTCACTCAATTGAGGGCGTTTCTGTATGCAAATGACTGTGAACGGGCACGAGGACCTGAGTATGCACAAGTGGGATTTATCAACACAGGATTGCGGTGGAGTGTGCGTACGAGTGGCCACCACACATTTCATAAATCAGACTTTTGACTGTTCGTACGCAAATAAAATTGTTTGGTCCAAGTCGGACCTTTTGAAGCCAAAGAAATACTGTACTACAAATGTGGCTTCTCGTTTTGGAATCAGTTGTTCTGGGGTAGTAAAGTCACTGTTACAGCCCCCGCCAGCAGCCATTCTTCATTCAAAACTTTATTTTTCACACGTGGTCTTAGCTTGTAGCACTGAAATCAGTCCCCGTAGAAATACATTCTCACTTCCAAATTAAGTCAAATTAAACTTTATTTCTATAGCACTTTTACTGCTATTTGTAACACAAAGTGCTTCACACAATAAAAACAATTAAAAACAGACAAACACAAAAACAACAATTCAGACACCCAACTCCCTGCTACCTCCCACCCCCATCCCCCACCACCATAAATGCTATCTAGATCTCTAAATTAAAAACGTAATAAATAAACAACTGAAAAAATAATTAACTGAACAACTGGCTTGACAACACAGTGAGGAAACCATGTATGCATGGGGTTCGTCCACAACCACGAGCCGGTCTACCCAGCTCCCGATTGAAACCACAGGAACCGGGCTAGAGCCGGCTGGGGCCCAACACAGACATTCCCGCTGGAGGAACCGTGTAGACTGAGCAGACCAAATCCCCAGTGTGGACGACCCCCATAAAGGAAACACTAGATTAAAAATGAATGATGAAAACATTAAAAAAGGATAAGAACAAGTAAAGAACAAGTAGTAGTTCATAAAACTAATTTATATAGATAAAACCAAATGGATCATTAGGAGAAAGCTAAAATTACATTCATAAATAAATAAAATAAAAATAAATAAATGAGTAAATCTGAATAATTAAAGTTAAAAATTAAGATGATTAAATCACTTAACAGCTCAAGACAGCTAATGTCTTGAGCCTCTTTTTTAAAAACATGAACAGTCTCTGCAGCCGAGGTTCTCCGGCAGGCTGTTCCACAGACAAGGACCATAATATTGAAACAAGGCCTCGCTCTAGGTTTTAGTCCTGACTCTAGGAACAGCTAAATGGCCAGTACCAGAGGACATCAGGGTCTGTGAGGGCTCATAATTTAAAAGCAGTTCAGATAAATAAGAAGGCCCAGGACTATTAAGACATTTCTAAACAACTAAAGTAACCTTAAAATCAATCCTGAAACACATGGGGAGCCAATGCAGTGATTTTTTGGGAAAAAACCAGAGAGCAGAGCATTACAGTAGTCTATTCTACTGGAAATAAAAGCATGCATCATTACCTCCGTGCTGGCAAGAGAGAGAAATGGGCGGACTCTGGCAATATTTTTTACATGATAAAATCCAGTTTATGCTATATTTTTAATGTGTGGAATAAAATTCAGCCCAGAGACAAAAAGGACGGCCAGGTTTTTCACACACTGAGAAGGTCTAAAACTCTGCAGTTTTGGTAAAATGGCCTTTCTCTTGTTTTCAGGACCAAATAGTTAAAACTTCAGTTTTGCCCTGGTTGAGCTGTAAAAAGTTCTCTACCATCCAGGTTTTTATGTCTAAAATACAGTTTAAAAGTACATTTACAGGCTTCAGGTCATCAGGAGACACGGCGATGTAGAGCTGTGTGACATCAGCATAACTTTGAAAACCGACGCCGTGTCTCCTGATGACATCCCCATAATATTATGTTCATTAAAAAAATTACATAACTGCTTAAAAACAGTTTTTTTAGATAATTTTACTTAAAAATGGGAACTTAGATACAAGGCAGTAGTTGTCAAGAATGCTTGGATCTAAATTACTCTTCTTCAGAAAGAGCCTCACCAGCGCCATTCCAGACGTTAGTTGTCTGGCATAGAGTTACCGATATTCATATTATAACCAAAATAAACACCTGTTTTCAGTACAAACCGGTATACCGCCCAGCCCTACATTAAAAAAAGACACACACACATACTGTATGTATATATGTAATAAAAAATAACTGGAGCTCATAAAGGAGGTCAAATAATCAAAAATGTAACTCAAACAAACATCTCAACTGACAGAACAACATAACTGACCTAACAGACAAAGACACACATACACACACACACACACACACACACACACACACACCCACAAGTGTGTTTTGTTATCCTTATGGGGACCGTCCATTGACTTCCATTGATTTTAGTAACTAGATTTATACCTAACCCAAACCCTTTTCCTAACCTTAACCATTACTGATCTATAACTAACCCTAAGACTAACTAAAACTCTATTCACACCATACCTATAAACCTAACCCCTAACCCTAAAAAGGGGAGTCCCCCCCATGGGGACCAGGCTTCGGTCCCCACAAGAACCCTCGGACCCCAGAAAGATAGTAAAAGTCAGGAAACTGGTCCTCAGGAGGTCAGAAATACAAACCCACACACACACACACACACACACATATACACACACATCTCACCAAAGCTCAGCACAACTTAACATGAATAACCTGTATTCATGAACAACTGAAACTAAAGCAAAGCTATTATTAAAAAACAGAGGCGACTTGCAGCCGCAGCAGCTGTCTGTGTAAATCTGGTTTATGGTTTCTGTCTTTGTCACAGTAATAGTTGCAGGCAAAGTTTTAGCAGCATGTTCTGACTCATTAGTTGACAGTAAATGACACAAGACAGAAGAATCTATTTTTATAAGGTCAGTCATTTAGAGGTATACCTCTGTTTAAATCTGATTTTGTTAGTTTCATGTATCAGTGTTTTATAAAATTGGGTTAAATTTTGAGTTTAATTTAAACATTGCTTAGATCAAAACAGTATACAGTATTTTCGCATGTCTCTAGCAAAATTGTTGATTTTTTTCGACGTCGAACTTTGCCGCGCGATCAAGACCACGCCCCTTATCATTGCAAATTTATTTCTTCATGAAAAGTTAGACTAACTTGTTTTCTGCTGTCTGACACAATTTTGAAGTTGATTGGGTCAGGAATGGCAGAGACACCCCCCTAAATGTAAAACATGACCTTTCTGAGTCCCAGTGGGCGGGGCTAAGGTTTTGTCAAAATATATACTTGTCACGGGCTCAGTGATCTTGTTGACCTACATTGCAGGACTCAGACACAGACAGCAGCTCGGGTGCAAAAGTGAAAGGCTTATTTACAGTGTTTATATACGAATGTGAAATGTGCTCAGTGATCTGGTGCACCAGGGAAAGCCTCAGAACTGCAAGGGAGAGGAGAGTTAGTTCATGCGCCACTGGGAATGAGCTGGAGATATTGCAGGGAGCGGATGAAGTAGACTCAAGGGATGGTAGACGATGGTGTTGCTCAAAGAGAGGGCAGGTCCAGTGCGGTGCTGTGCAGGGAGGTGGTGTGTCCAGGTCGGGTGAGGACGCCGGAGGGAGACAGACAGGGCTTGAGACGATCAGCCGCTGGACACGGGAGAACACTCGGGAACACGAGGAGCAGGGTGACCAATCCTGGGAAGAACATGGTTAGGTACACACAAGGAAATCTCAAAACGTTGTCTCAAAAAGGTTCTCAAAAATCACAAGGAGTTAATCACAAGGACGGCACACGGGAGCTACCTTTAAGGTTAACAACCAGGCGCTGAATGAAGGTCTGCCTCAGGCTTAAATAGCACCCTGCTCCTCATCAGTGCTGATCGCCGCCAGGTGTAGTTAATCTGTCTCACTCTCCAGCGCAGCTCCTCACTGAAAGGAGAGGACTCACCCGACACAGAAAACACAGCACACACAAACACTGAACCTGACAATACTATATATATATATATACAAAATGTATACTGTTTTGATCTGTAGCTTTGACCATGAACCACCTACTACTGTAGGAGGAGTTTGTTCAAGTAGGAGGTGAGAAAACACCAAAAATGAGCAGTTTTTCCAAGATGGCCGAGAGTTCCTGTTGAATTTAGACCACAACTACAAGAGGCTTTTTTAACAGTAATCCCATCATCTATCAACCCACCAAATTTCATGACTCTACATAAAAGCAGTTGGAAGAGCCCCACTAATAGGTGGAACTGTGTATGTAGGAGGCTCTGCCCTTTTCGCAAAACCAACATTTTTGGAAATGTTTTGATTTTTTTAGGGGGGGTAGCCAAAATTTCCTGAGTTTTTGGGCTTGTTCAAGCCTCCAAAAAGGCAAATCGCTTTACGGAAGATTTAAAATAAAAATAATTAAAGCCGCAAACGGCGATGAATGGCCCTCGCACCTTGGTGCCGCTCCGGCCATGGCCACCGCCTCACCAGAGCATTTCCCCTCATGCGCACTCGCTCCCTGAAATGTCAGCAAAACTATTCTCCAGTGGACCAAAAGATGACTTTGTTCTAAAATGGCTATTTTTTAGAGTGTCATATGTATTGCAGTTCAAGCACAATTCAACCATTTTTACAACTTGTAGAACAACTTCACAAATAGACAAAAGTCTGTGAAGCTGAAGGATTGAAGGATCAGCAGTGCAGCATCAGAGAAAATGTTGTAAACAAATTAAAGAAACTGATAGAGGAGACTGATTATGTTCTGAGGACTGATCTGGAGGTATGAGAGAACAAATAAAAATCATTATGGAAAATTCTGGGATTTCTCCTCACAACACAGTAACTCAACAACAGAGTGTGATCAGTCAGAGGCTTCTTCAGATCCACGGATACTGGCGATTCTTCCAAACATATTGTGGTGAAACATCAAAATTAGCCTTTTTGCTGTGGTCACATCTTAACACTCAAAGACTTCATTTTTCTACAGTGTTAGAACATGTGCAGGACTGTCATTTGAACCAGTTTCAAGCATGGTTCAATATATATATAATGTGTATATATAATATATATACTGTATGTTCTTTATACAGTATACACTCACCGGCCACTTTATTAGGTACACCATGCTAGTAATGGCTTGGACCCCCTTTTGCCTTCAGAACTGCCTCAATTCTTCGTGGCATAGATTCAACAAGGTGCTGGAAGCATTCCTCAGAGAGTTTGGTCCATATTGACATGATGGCATCACACAGTTGCCACAGATTTGTCGGCTGCACATCCATGATGCGAATCTCCCGTTCCACCACATCCCAAAGATGCTCTATTGGATTGAGATCTGGTGACTGTGGAGGCCATTTGAGTACAGTGAACTCATTGTCATGTTCAAGAAACCAGTCCGAGATGATTCCAGCTTTATGACATGGCGCATTATCCTGCTGAAAGTAGCCATCAGAAGTTGGGTACATTGTGGTCATAAAGGGATGGACATGGTCAGCAACAATACTCAGGTAGGCTGTAGCGTTGTAACGATGCTCAATTGATACCAAGGGGACCAAAGAGTGCCAAGAAAATATTCCCCACACCATTACACCACCACCACCAGCCTGAACCGTTGATACAAGGCAGGATGGATCCATGCTTTCATGTTGTTGACGCCAAATTCTGAACCTACCATCCGAATGTCGCAGCAGAAATCGAGACTCATCAGACCAGGCAACGTTTTTCCAATCTTCTATTGTCCAATTTCGATGAGCTTGTGCAAATTGTAGCCTCACTTTCCTGTTCTTAGCTGAAAGGAGTGGCACCCGGCGTGGTCTTCTGCTGCTGTAGCCCATCTGCCTCAAAGTTCGACGTACTGTGCGTTCAGAGATGCTCTTCTGCCTACCTTGGTTGTAACGAGTGGTTATTTGAGTCACTGTTGCCTTTCTATCAGCTCGAACCAGTCTGGCCATTCTCCTCTGACCTCTGTCATCAACAAAGCATTTCCGCCCACAGAACTGCCGCTCACTGGATATTTTTTCTTTTTCGGACCATTCTCTGTAAACCCTAGAGATGGTTGTGCGTGAAAATCCCAGTAGATCAGCAGTTTCTGAAATACTCAGACCAGCCATTCTGGCACCAACAACCATGCCACGTTCAAAGTCACTCAAATCACCTTTCTTCCCCATACTGATGCTCGGTTTGAACTGCAGGAGATTGTCTTGACCATGTGTACATGCCTAAATGCACTGAGTTGCCGCCATGTGATTGGCTGATTAGAAATTAAGTGTTAACGAGCAGTTGGACAGGTGTACCTAATAAAGTGGCCGGTGAGTGTATAAAGAAGGCCTGAGTATGACATGAAAGAGTAAAAAAGTACACTTCTGGTTCTGGGCTAATGTTATGAGAAAATATGAGTATATAGTTTTGTTTAGGACGTCAAACTTTGAAGTGGTGCTGTGACAACGCCTTAAATGCTAGAACCCTAAAATTTTTACCATGTTAGATCTACTCATTGGCTGTTTCGTGAGCCTGATCGTTGTAGATTTATTGATGTAGGCCAGAGTATGACCCCAAAAAGTAAAAGTACCTTTACCTTCAGTAAAAAGTCTTCTGGTTCTCAGTGGGCGGAACTAAAGTATTCCCAAACTTTCAATGCATAGTTTTGTTCAGAACCCCACTATGATCATCCATGTACATTTTTATTTAGATCTTAGAAATATTGGTAAAGTTATAAGAGTTTGTTTTTTTTCAATTTTTTTGACTTGAAGGCCAAGTTTCAATTTCAAGTTTATTTATTTATAAAGCGCCAGTTCATGACAAAGTAATTTCAAGGCACTTCACAGAAAAATCAATCAATTAATAATAAAACATTTTCTATCTAAGGAACCAGCTGATTGGGCTGAATTGTTAGTTCAGCACAATCCTCCATCCTGAGCAGCACAATTGGCGACAGTGGAAAGGAACGACTTCCTTTTAACAGGAAGAAACCTCTAGCAGAACCAGAACCAGAACCCGGCTCAGGATGGGCGGCCTTCTGCCTTAGCCGACTGGGGTCTGAGCTGACAGGAAAGAGACACAGACAAACACAGATGTATTTTGGCCAGTCGTCATGTCTATAGAAAGATAAACAGAGAAACAGTTAATGGCAGCAGTAACAATCAAAGCAATAACAATTTGATGGTTCTAGTGGGAATATTTAATTGTTTGTTTATGTGAGATACACCCTCCTCAGAGGCAGCCAGAGTAAAGAAAGACAGCAGAGTGAAAAAATGTGGTCAGTATGTCCTCCGGCAGTCTAAACCTATAGCAGCATAACTAAAGGGAAAGCTCAGGAGAACCCAAGCTAACCCTGACTATAGGATTGTGTAAAAAGGAAAGTTTTAAGTCTATTCTTAAAACTACACAAGGTGTCTGCCTCACGGATAAAAAGTGGAAGCTGGTTCCACAGGAGAGGAGCCTGATAACTAAAAGCTCTTCCTCCCATTCTACTTTTAGAAATTCTAGGAACTACAAGCAGACCTGCAGTCTGAGAGCGAAGTGCTCTGTTAGGAGCATATGGAACAATAAGATCTTTAATATAAGCTGGAGCTTGGTCGTTCAAGGCCTTATACGTCAAAAGTAAAACCTTAAACTTTATTCTAGACCTTACAGGGAGCCAATGAAGTGATGCTAAAACAGGAGAAATATGGTCTCTCCTTCTAACTCTCATCAGAACTCTGGCAGCAGCATTTTGGATCAGCTGGAGGCCTTTAACAGCACTATTAGAACATCCTGATAATAAAGAATTACAGTAATCAAGTCTAGAAGTAATAAATGCATGAACTAAAGTTTCTGCATCTCTTTGATTCAAAATGCTCCTAATTTTAGCAACATTACGCAGGTGAAAGTAGGCCGTCCTGGTAACATGCTTTATATGAGAACTAAAGGACATGTCCTGGTCAAAGATAACACCCAGGTTCTTTACCTTCTTGTTGGAGGCCAAATTAATGCCATCCAACGTTGATGACTGACTACACAACTTGTTCACAAGGTTCTCGGGCCTAAAAGTCACAATCTCTGTCTAATAGCTGATCTAGAGCTAATCAATAGACCTGACTAGAAAATAGCTGCTACTCCTCCTCCTCGACCTGTTGCTGGAGGAACATGAAGATTAAGGTAGTTAGAAGGAGTTGATTCATTAATACTAACATGATCCTCCTGCTGCAGGTTTCTGTAAGACTAAATAGATCAATATGATGATCAGTTATCAAATCATTAACTAACAGAGATTTAGATGAAAGAGATCTAACATTCAGTAAACCACATCTAATGGTTTTATTTACAGGTTTTATATTAGTAACTGTGTTTATTTTAATCAGATTTTTATTATTTATTTTTATAGAACTGAATTGAACTGAACTGAAGTTTGAGGTCAAGCCACGCCCAAACTAAGGAGAATCTGTACAATCCTTATAGAACTTTTGTTCCCCAATGCCTAAAAAACATACTGACCAAGTCTGGTGCAGTTTGGTTGAAATCTCTAGGAGGAGTTAGCTCATATGCGAGACGTGTGAAATGGCAAAATGTTCCGTTTTAGACCACACCTCCAAGAGGCTTTTTTGACCATAATGTCATCATCTATCAACACACCAAATTTCATGAGATAGAGACAAACACACGCGCACACACCCCACAAGCTTAGGGCATTGTCATGAGAGTGCGAGCTCAACAGGAAACTCAAACGATGAATGTAACATACTCCTACTAGCTAGCAAGCTGTGTCCACCGCGAATACATCGTGGTAATGCTAGCTAGTTAGTATCTTGGTACTTAAGCAAGGGCTTTTGGCCAACTTGCATTCCCGACTGACCGATAATGTGTTAACCAGCTCGAACATCGCGCTGGATAGTGTCAGCTAGAAGCTACAATCATGCAAATATGGCTAGCATTGGTGGTGGCTGGTGTCACAGCTTAAATGAGGTTGTTTTCTGCAATTTTGGCAATATAAATTATAAAAACTTTTGTAACACAATGATGTGACACAATGCTTCCCGCAGCCATGCAGAAATAAAAGTGGGTTCCGGTCTATTCCAGGTGGGCGTGTTCAAGTGCAAATCACATTTGACTCAAATTAAAAATATTATCTGCTGAACATGAAAACAAACGTATGTTTTGAGAGAAATCAAAAACTTTGTGTTGTTTCCTTGGAACGGATATTTAGTTCCATCCAAATCAGAAGTGGTGTTTTAAAATGCAAAAATAAAGAGTTTCACAATCAAATCAACAATTTTATTCTGTTTTGAATGGCACTTATTAGGTTGAATGAATAACTGTATGTTAGACTTTTTTCAGTGTGATTGGTTAAAGACAAACCATAAAAGGCAGACACTTGCTGGTTCGTCCTCCAATCAGCTTAAAATATTATACCTAATGTCCCTCCCTTTTATAGACGGTTTCAAATGGAGCGGTTCCAGATGTATGCGTTTCCCCAACTCTACAAGAGGTGGGGCTACACATAGATCTGGAAGAGCAAATGTAAAAAATTTGAAAAAAAAACACCCTTAGTTTTGTTTTCTATTATAAGAACCCAAAGCAGAGCAGCTTAAGGTGTTTGTGACACACTCAGGTTTAGAAACATTATAACATGGCTCAAATTTATGTTGTTTGACACTTATAAGACAAATACAAATGTTTTTATGCGCTTCAGTCTCAATTTGAAACCAGAAGTGATGAAATGCAGGAATGCAGCTTTTTGTTTACATCTTATTTGGAAAAGCATTTATGAGCTTTGATAAAATGATGAAATGCTGTATAGCAGCTGGTTGTAACAGCACTTCATCATTAGTGTATTTTCCTAAATCAAACCCAGAGAATGATGACATCACTTGCACAGAAATAAAAGACTTGATGAAGATATCAAACTCCTGCACAGATTTTACCAGTTTACCTGTATCCTGTAATTTTATTGTTGATAGTTGTAACAGCAAAGTGAAGTCAGCCATAGATGTTGCAGCTCCACCGAAAACAAAGATCTTAAAATCCAAACAAACACCACTGTGGAGAAACTACAAAATCAAGAACTTAAAAAGGCTTTCCATTTTTAAATAAAGTTGTAGAAAAAAATGTTTTATGCTGTTTTGTGATTTTTTTAAAAATACAATATTATAGAAAAACAACAATTTTGTTTTAGGATGAACCACAGTACGGAGATTGCCCTTTTAAAGGTTGTTAGTGATCTGGATAACCTGGATAATCAAAAGCTCTTTGTCCTGGTGCTGCTGGATCTTAGTGCCGCCTTTGATCACCAGATTTTATTACGCAGACTGAGGACTCTGGTAGGTCTGTCAGGTACTGCTCTTAAATGGTTTTACAGCTATCTCACAGACAGTTTTTAGTAATTATGGATACATGCTCCTCTGGAATCTATAAAATCAGGCATGGGGTTCCGCAGGGTTCGATTTTAGGTCCTAATCTCTTTTAACCTGTACATGCTGCCACTTGGGGATGTCATCAGGAGACATGGTATCAGTTTTCATATTTATGCTGATGACACACAGCTTTACATCACAGTGTCTCCTGATGACCTGAAGCCTGTAAATGTAATTTTAAACTGTATTTTAGTTGTAAAAACTTGGATGACAGAGAACTTTTTACAGCTCAACCAGGGCAAAACTGAAGTTTTAACTATTGGTCCTAAAAACAAGAGAGATCCTTTTACCAAACCTGCAGAGTTTTAAACCTTCTCAGTGTGTGAAAAACCTAGGCGTCCTTCTGAGCTGAATTTTATTCCACACATTAAAAATACAACAAAAACAGCATTTTATCATCTAAAAAAATTGCCAGAGTCCGCCCATTTCTCTCTCTTGCCAACACGGAGGTGCTAATGCATGCTTTTATTTCAAGTAGAATAGACTACAGTAAATGTTAAATGGTAAATGTCCTGTATTTGTATAGCGCTTTTCTAGTCATTCAGACCACTCAAAGCACTTTCACACTACAAGGTTTTGCATTTACCCATTCACGCAACCCGATATGTAAACCAGGGGGAGAGGGTAGGGGCTAACACTCACAAAACCTGATATGCAGATCCGGGGCAACATGGGGTTCAGTGTCTTGCCCAAGGACACTTTGACGTGTGGCGGTGGAAGCCGGGATCGATCCATCAACCTTCAAGTTGGAGGACAACCGCTCTAACCATGGAATTCTTCATGGAATTCTTTACTAATAAATAGAGTCAATTAGGGAAAAAATCTATAATGTCCTTCCCACTGTTGTCTCTGGTTCGTTGTCCAGTGAAGCAGCTTTAGAATCTGAATCATGTTTAGACAGTTTCTGTCCAGCTGATCTTAATGAGTTAACACAAATTGTAGCTTCTTCTAAACCATCTACATGTATGTTGGATCCTGTTCCAACCAGACTTTTTAAAGATGTCTTCCCATTGATTAACACATGGATATTGGACATGATCAATTTGTCTTTAATGAATGGATATGGGCCTAAGGCCTTTAAGGTTGCTGTTATCAAACCTTTACTTAAGAAACCTGATCTTGATCCAGGATCTCCAGGTAATTATCGACCTATATCCAATTTACCCTTCATCTCAAAAATTCTAGAAAAGATAGCTGCAAACCAGTTATGTGATCATCTACACAGTAATAATCTTTTTGAAGAGTTCCAGTCAGGATTTAGAGCTCATCATAGCACTGAAACAGCACTGGTGAAAGTTTCTAATGATATTCTCATGTCCTCAGACAGTGGACTTGTGTCTGTACTTGTCCTGTTAGATCTCAGTTCTGCGTTTGATACTATAGATCATAAGATCCTATTGAAGAGGCTTGAATATGATACTGGGATTCAGGGAACTGCATTAAACTGGTTTGAATCATATTTAACTGAAAGATTCCAGTTTGTTCATGTAAATAATGAATCTTCTTCATATAACAGAGTCAGTCATGGAGTTCCTCAGGGTTCAGTGCTTGGACCAATCCTCTTTACTATATATATGTTACCGCTTGGTAAAATTATTAGACAACATGGTATAAAATTCCATTTTTATGCTGATGATACTCAGTTATATCTATCAATGAAGCCTGATGAGACCAACCAGCTGCAGAGATTACAAGCTTGTCTTAATGATGTAAAACGTTGGATGACGCTTAATTTTTTGCTTTTAAATTCAGACAAGACAGAGGTTGTGACTTTTGGGCCTGAGAATCTTAGGAACAAGTTGTGTAGTCAGTCATCAACGTTGGATGGCATTAATTTGGCCTCCAACAAGAAGGTAAAGAACCTGGGTGTTATCTTTGACCAGGACATGTCCTTTAGTTCTCATATAAAGCATGTTACCAGGACGGCCTACTTCCACCTGCATAATGTTGCTAAAATTAGGATCATTTTGAATCAAAGAGATGCAGAAACTTTAGTTCATGCATTTATTACTTCTAGACTTGATTACTGTAATTCTTTATTATCAGGATGTTCTAATAGTGCTGTTAAAGGCCTCCAGCTGATCCAAAATGCTGCTGCCAGAGTTCTGATGAGAGTTAGGAGATATTTCTCCTGTTTTAGCATCACTTCATTGGCTCCCTGTAAGGTCTAGAATAAAGTTTAAGGTTTTACTTTTGACGTATAAGGCCTTGAACGACCAAGCTCCAGCTTATATTAAAGATCTTATTGTTCCATATGCTCCTAACAGAGCACTTCGCTCTCAGACTGCAGGTCTGCTTGTAGTTCCTAGAATTTCTAAAAGTAGAATGGGAGGAAGAGCTTTTAGTTATCAGGCTCCTCTCCTGTGGAACCAGCTTCCACTTTTTATCTGTGAGGCAGACACCTTGTGTAGTTTTAAGAATAGACTTAAAACCTTCCTTTTTACACAATCCTATAGTCAGGGTTAGCTTGGGTTCTCCTGAGCTTTCCCTTTAGTTATGCTGCTATAGGTTTAGACTGCCGGAGGACATACTGACCACATTTTTTCACTCTACTGTCTTTCTTTACTCTGGCTGCCTCTGAGGAGGGTGTATCTCACATAAACAAACAATGAAATATTCCCACTAGAGCCATCAAATTGTTATTGCTTTGATTGTTACTGCTGCCATTAACTGTTTCTCTGTTTATCTTTCTATAGACATGACGACTGGCCAAAATACATCTGTGTTTGTCTGTGTCTCTTTCCTGTCAGCTCAGACCCCAGTCGGCTCAGGCAGAAGGCCGCCCATCCTGAGCCGGGTTCTGCTAGAGGTTTCTTCCTGTTAAAAGGGAGTCGTTCCTTTCCACTGTCGCCAGTCGTGCTGCTCAGGATGGAGGATTGTGCTGAAATAACAATTCAGCCCAATCGGCTGGTTCCTTAGATAGAAAATGTTTTATTATTAATTGGTTGATTTTTCTGTGAAGTGCCTTGAAATAACTTTGTCATGAACTGGCGCTTTATAAATAAATAAACTTGAAACTTGAAACCACTGAGCCACAGCCCAAAAAATCTACTTCTCCAGAACTTCGTAGCTTATTTATCTGAACTGCTTTTAAATTATGAGCCCTCGCAGACCCTGAGGTCCTCTGGTACTGGCCTTTTAGTTGTTCCTAGAGTCAGGACTAAAACCTAGAGCAAGGCCTCATTCCAGCATTATGGTCCTTGTCTGTGGAACAGCCTGCCGGGGGGCCCTCAGGGCTGCAGAGACTGTTCATGTTTTTTAAAAAGATGCTCAAGACATACAGTACAGACCAAACATTTGGACACACCCCGTTCGCGGCTCCCCCCGCCTTCGTCCTCTTAAGTGCAGACGTTTGAATGAGACGTCTTTGAATTAGAAGGTGTGTCCAAACTTTTGGTCTGTACTGTACCTTTTCAGCTTAGCTTTTAAGTGATTTTTTCATGTTATTTATTGCATTTTATTTATTTATTTAATTTTTAATATTTATGTATGATCACTGTATTTTACTTGTTCTTATCCATTTTAATGTTTTTATCAATCATTTTTAATTCATGGGGGTAGTCGACACAGTTGCTTCTGCGGGAATGTCTGTGTTTGGGGGCCGGCGTCCCTCTGTGCGGCCCTGTAGCTGTACTGGGGCCTCCGGCCAGCTCTGACCCGGTTCTTGTGGTTTCAGCAGTTGTGGTCCTGGGTGGACCAGCGCCTGGTTGTGGATGAACCCCCTAAATACATATGGTTTCCTCACAGTGTTGTCAAGCCTGTTTTGATTTTTGATTTGTTCGATTTGAACAACATAAACTGTAATCGAATACTGCACACAAAAATGGCCACAATAACCACAAAGAATGGTGTGGAAATCCTCTTTTCTGATTGTCTCACACTCAACACACAGAGTTCTGAGAAGCATGTGAATGTTGTAAATAAAAAGGGACTGGAGTTTGAAATGAGCTGCAGCTGCAAGTCAACAGGATCTTTCTGTGAAACCATCTGCTGTCATGAGGACGCATTTTTCGCAGCTGTCACCACACACGTCTACATTTTATAATATTTATACCCCATAAAAACACAGATAATCAGAGAGAGTTCCACTCACAGTTTCACTGGAGTCGCATCACAGAAGTTTAACTTGACAATTGTATTTTTTTGTGTTCCTGCAGGGAAAGGCGATGTCTTTGGAGATGTGTTCTGGAAGGAGATGACCCTGGCACAGTCTTGTGCTAATGTCAGAGCGCTGACCTACTGTGACCTACATGTCATCAAACGGGACGCATTGCTGAAAGTCCTAGAATTTTATGCTAACTTTGCCAACCACTTTTCTAGAAACCTGGTGCTTACCTACAATCTGAGGAAGAGGGTGGGTCAACCTTTCTGTACGTCTTTAGTCCAGCTCTTCCTTTTCTTTCTTTTTTTAAAGGGCACGTTGAACATATTAGTTGTATGTTCTAATGAAGGTTCTGCTTCAGCACTTTGCTTCATTTGGTCCTACGTGCACATTGGAGAAAAGTTACTTTTTTTTTACATACAGCAGTTTCATCCATCATCCACCTCCCTGATGATGAAGGACTGATGTGTTCACCTCCACTGTTCCTGCATTTTAAACCCTCTCTGCTCTATTTAAACTAGTGCTGTCAGTTAAACGCGTTATTAATGATGTTAACTGAAACCCATTTTAACGGCGTGCATTTTTTTATCGCGAGATTAACGCTCGTTCTATTTGGGCCAGCCCTTTGTAGTTTTTCTCCACGATTTTGCAAAAAACTCGTTACGTTAGAAAACTACAACATCACACCGGATCTAGTAAAATGTGTTCCCCTGAAATATTCTGTTTCCCCTGTCTCGGGAGCGCGCACCGCAGCCAGAGGGGCGGAGCCGACAAGCTTCACAGCCCTTCTGATCAGTTTCTCGCTAGACTGAAACTAGACTGATAAAAGGACAAGTTTCCCTGTCGAAGTTCTTGCTTTATTAAGCTTCCGTTAAATCAATGAACGAAAACGAAAATTGTTTTGAGTGTTTTTTTTACTCGCCGTGAGAATCAAGTCTCTCGGTATTCACGTACACTAAACCTGGCGGTTAGACTTGATTAGTCTGAGCTACAACAATGATTAATTTTACTCTGGGATTAAAAATAAATTTTTGAATTTCAATTGAAATGATTATCATCCACCAAACACTATTTTCTATAACTTCTTGTTTGTTTAGGCTGCCATGTTTTTATATTACTTTATATATGTAGATGGATGAACGGACAGACAGTCAAAGTTACAGAGGGGAACAGGATTTCTCAGCTGTGGCCTTATTGTTACGTTCAAAACAAACTTGAAAGAATATGTTAAACCATCATTTAATTGCACTACAGGCTATTTTGCCTGATTTACCTTAACATGTGCACTTTATTTTATTTCGTATCCCCCTGTTTTGATTCCTGTTGAAGAGATGGCTTATGTGACACTTTTTTCTTCAGCTTCTGTTGAACAGTGTTATATTGTGTGTGAGATCATTTTCTCCAACTGTGAATGACTGTTGAATTTAGGTATATGCCAGTGTTTTTTTTTCAATAAAAACATTTGCACAAAGCAAGCCGATCCACTCTTCCATAAGAGCATTAAAATGAGAAAAAAAATAACTGGGACAAAAAAGAAATCAAGGGACACTTGAACTAGATAATGTGCGATTAATCAAGCTTAATTGCGAATTAACTTGGACATAAATTCGATTAATCGCGATTAAATATTTTAATTGTTTGACAGCACTAATTTAAACCCCACCAACATGCCAAAGAGAACACAATACAAACCTTTATCCACAGATGACTTAGGACCTTATCACAACTAATCTACACCTCTATCAATGTTTAATAGTGTAGGGCATCATTCTAATCATCCTTCAGATTAATTCATATTTGTCATTGATGGGAGAATAAAAACTCAGGCTGACACAAAATAATTTAGAAAAACATATGCCCAACGTGTAAAATCAGATTGCAGTACCAAAATGCAGAGAACAGCTTCAGGGTTGTGCTGCCTTGTATAATACAGAGCAGAGGATCATTGTGTTTCCTTGCTGGAGACCATATATCACAGGCCCGATTCATCATACAGACTGGATCAGACTGACAGCTTTTCAGCAAGTCTCCTTCCTACCTAACTTACAAACTCATGTGAAGTCTCTGATGTTAGGAATCTGTTTTTATGCTCATTCAGCTGCACTGATGTTTGTTGTAGGAAGCTTCATTAATGAAGCCCAGTTTCTGCTCGTGTTGTGATCTGTGGTACACTGGAGTGGCTGTGGCATTGTGAACCCAAAGTACAGAGAGGCAGCAGCAGACAGCCTGGGGAAAAAATCCAAAATGAGATTTTATTAAGGCCCTAAGAAACAAAACTGATTTGATTTGACTTGATACATAAACAACGATCAAAAGCAAGAGTGTGACATTAAAGTGAGAACAGAGCACTGAACTCAGCTCAACAGGTGGCAACATAATGTTTAGTTAACAGGTGAGGAGCATGAATGTGATTATACTGGGTGGGCACAAAAAAAAAGCCTGACATGATCAGACATGGGGAAAAAATTACAACCTGGTTCATAAACTGATTAATAAGAAGTGTTGGATTTTTTTAGATGCATGTTTTTTACAGGGGTTTAGATCTTTTACCTTCAGGTCCTAATAATGTTTAACAACATAGGTCATGTGTCAGCCCAGTTAAAATAATCTTCCACACTCCCACATCCTCTGTCAGAGGATCTGAGAGTGTGTTGACCTTTTTGCAGCAGACAGGTTTCATCTATCTGGTATTTTCACTTTCTGTAGCAGATTTTAGTCAAAGAATAAAACTAATTCAATGAGGATATTTTTTCCTTCTGCATTTAAAAACTCATGCAGGTGTGTGTGTGTGTGTGTGTGTGTGTGTGTGTGTGTGTGGGTTTGTATTTCTGACCTCCTGAGGACCCGTTTCCTGACTTTTACTATCTTTCTGGGGTCCGAGGGTTCTTGTGGGGACCGAAGCCTGGTCCCCATGAGGGGGACTCCCCTTTTTAGGGTTAGGGGTTAGGTTTATAGGTATGGTGTGAATAGAGTTTTAGTTAGTCTTAGGGTTAGTTATAGATCAGTAATGGTTAAGGTTAGTAAAAGGGTTTGGGTTAGGTATAAATCTAGTTACTAAAATCAATGGAAGTCAATGGACGGTCCCCATAAGGATACCAAAACACACTTGCATGTGTGTGTGTGTGTGTGTGTGTGTGTGTGTGAATGGGTGTGGGTGGGTGGGATGCAAGCATGCATGAGTTTCAGTAAAATTGTGTTGCGTTGTATTGGTTAATAGAACTTGTAAAAAACAGTAATTATGATAAGCTTTAATAAGCTTTTGGTTTCTTGTTGTAGGGATGTAGTTGTTGGTGCACAGATTCTGCTTGATGTGAGGCTCTATAACTGTAGCTGAGGCTTATTGGTGCACATATACTGGGTACACTACAAAATAATAACACATTCTGCAAAGCATTTGTCCATCAGTAGTATCAAGACATGAGGATTCAGTTTCCTCATGTCCTTAACAATAAGAGTCTTTAACAGCATCTTAAAGCATCTAAAGCTTATAAAAATGGCTCATTCAACAAGAACAGCATGACTGTCCCTGTTAAACCCAGTGGTGCCTCCAAAACATTTTCATAGGGTGGGGGCAGATGGGGCCACTGAAAATTGTGGGGTGGCACGCCAAAACTAAAAGCCATAACCGCATTTTGGAATTCTATTATGCTGTTCTAATATGAGTCTAAGACTTTGGGATATGGTTTTTATGGATAAAAAATGTTTTTGTACATTTTTTTTTGCTCAGTTGATCAGTTCACACTGACTCCACCCTCATGCAGCATCTCACACAGCGGTCTGACAGACAGCATAATGTACTTTACAAACATATCAGTCATGTAGTTTCACCACCAATAAACCAGCAGCAAACATTTTCTAGCAGTGAAAAGACTAACAGGTGATCTGCTTGATGTTACTATTGGTGGCGATCTCTCAAAAGAAAAAAAAAGCAGCAAAACACTGCCGTCAAACTGGCTCCAACAGTTTACTGAATATAGAAACAAACTGAGTTATCATGATTTAAGTAACTTAATCTGTGATACAAACTTTTCACCCCTTATTTTTCTTAAAGGCGGTGGCTACGCATCCGTCATGTCGGACCCTTTAACTCACCACTTTTGACCCGGCAGACTGCCGGATGAACAAGTAACAAGTTAAAGGTCCACAATATCTGTTTCATATTTACATGTGACTATATTTTGACACTTTTAATCTGATTTAAATAGTGATTAAGTTTATATTTGAACATATACTGTTAGGGTTGTAAATGCTACTCATATAAAGAGCGAAAGCGTCAGGTTTAAATATTTGAACATCTATTTGTATTTGTATTCATATTTATTTATTTTGTTTTCTGTTGTTGCCTGCATGGATGCAGCAGAAATCACTGCGGTGCAGTTATTTTTAGGTTGGATATTCAACAGAATCCAGCAACAGTCGCAACCGTGGCTACCTCGGTGCTAGCAGCTAGCTCACTGTGCATCGAGTGAAACTGAGCATAAAGCCCTGGTTGAAGACACTGTTGAATATCTGTCGAATAGTCATCCTAAAACCAACTCCTCACAGCAATGGTTCTAATCTATTTTGTATAGCTGGACACATTTCCTACGCTAATATTCTTGGACAGTGTGATTCTGTCAGGTGTAAATGGTAAATGTCCTGTATTTGTATAGCACTTTTCTAGTCATTCAGAACACTCAAAGCGCTTTCACACTACAAGTTTTACATTCACCCATTCACACAACCCGATATGTAAACCGGGGGAGAGGGTAGGGGCTAACACTAACAGGTGTCATTCTGCTGTGTGCGTGTGAGTGTTTTCACCTGTGTTTCAGGGGGCGTGGCAGCCATAATCGGCAGGTGGATCCAGTCCTAATCAATCAGCTGCTGAGCTTAAGAGAGGAGCAGTTGCAGAGACCAGGCATCAGATTGTTCCACTCTGCTTAGTGGTATATGGTTGACTCAGTTTATAGAAGTTTATTCTAGAAAGCTTTATTAGATTTAGAAATCTTGTGTGCTCACCCTTACCTGTGCTCTCCCTCAGGATCTCCTCAGCAGGACCTCCCTCTGAACCACAGTTACCACATTGTGGTCTCCCTGGTCCAGCCTCTGCTACTGACAGCTCCCAGGCTGTCTTCTCCTCCATCCCAGACCTCTTCGGTGGTTCCCACACCACCTCCGTCCAGGATCTCTAAGGGTGACAGTTTCCATACCAGTCTCCTGTCTGCCTCTCTCTGGATTCCCTCTGGCCTGCCTCTGCTCTACTCCTCCAGCTCCCAGGATCCACCTGCCGCACTCAGAGCCTGTCTGTCCGCCCTCCACCGTCACTCACACGCCAGCCTCAGCAGAACTGGTACCTGCATGCTTCCTCCTGGACTCCTAGTCAAAGTCAGCTTTATTGTCAAATATGCTATATGCACGACACATAGCACAGATGAAATTGGTTTCCTCCCAAACCAAAGTACAAACATGAAATATATAAAAACACCCATACATTTAGAAGAAAATAAAAAGTATAAAATATAAAAATAGTGCAAAATATAATTCAAAGGCACATGTGTAGTACTAGGCACGGTAAGGTAAGCAGCAGTAGTTAAAAGAAAACAGTAGTTATAGCAGAAACTGATGTGAGGATGTAAACAAAAAGTGATTAAAGTGAGGTAGTGCGTTGGGGTGCAAGTAAGTGGTGGAGGGTGGAACATGGGATGAGTCCTGAGATCAGTCTGTGACATGAGGCAGGGGGCTGAGTGGAGGTAGAGCAGGGAGAGAGTTCAGTTTTCTGACCGCCTGATGAAAGAAGCTGTCCCTGAGCCTGGTGGTATTGGCCCGGAGGCTCCTCAATCTCCTCCCCGATGGCAGCAGGGAGAAGAGGCTGTGGGATGGGTGTGTCGGATCACCTGCGATCCTGGTGGCTTTCCGGGTGAGAAGTGAGTTGTAGATGTCCTGAAGGGACGTGAGGGAGACACCAATGATCTTCTCAGCTGCTCTCACATTCCATCACAACCTTGAGTCATCCTCTACAATCAGTTCCACTCTCACCTTCCTTATCATACAAGCACTAACCTCTCCTCTCCTCCACCTGTCCAGACTGGATCGCTCCCGTCAGCACCCGCTGATCTGTTTCCACTGGACCTGCAGAATCAGTTTTATCATTTTATGTGACTGCAATTTATCTGTGCTTGAGTTATTAAAAACTCTCATTTTTTCCCTCATCTCTTGTCCCTGGTCTGGAGTGCTGCTTGATTTAGAGTCCAATATTAGAGAGTCATGACAGATTCAAACTTTGCTCCATTTGCTAGTAATCAATCCGCAGCCATTTTCAAATATGAAGCGCACGGCCGTATATACGGAAATAGACGCATGCGCTCAATTACGGACTGCGACTGACGTATCAATAATTCTAATTGTGCATTCACAGAACGTCCAGGCAGCAGGGCAGCTAGATTACATGTAAAGTCTATGTTACTAAGCAGCAGGTGTGCGTCAAGCTGCGTTGAGCTGCCACGCAGCTGCAGCTCGGACGGTCCGTCAAGGTGTCAAAGCAGCCGCTGCTTGAAGTTGGGAAAATTGAACTTTGGAGCAGGAGACACGGGGCAGCAACCAATCAGCGACTCTTTTCACTGATCACGTCATCAATGGCTAGATCTGACAGTCATTCCAATTAATTTCAAAATGGAGGAGAAACTGATTATCACTGTTTGTAACCACTGCGTACTATATGACCCATCTTCGTATTTTCATAAGGACAGGAAGAGATCGGATTTTATCTAGAGGAAGATATCAGAAGATATTGGAGTTCCAGGTAAACAGTTTCATACTTTATGAAACTCAGATCTTCTCAATGGGGTGTATCTACAACCTCTGCAGATGCGCCCGACGTTGTATAGCTTTATTTATTAAATAAATCCAAGCCACTCTCTCGACATGATCCGTCATGTTGTAAATAACTATAGCAACAGAGGAATCCCCTGCCCGCCTGTGATGTCTACTGGCGTGAGGCGCCGACTCGGACTGTGCAAAGTGTGCAAGCAGCAACTTTCGTCCATTTGAGCGTTTTGCTGCCTGGACGCGTTGGGAGGTGTGAACGCACCATAATTGTAGGGGCACGGCAGCAGACGTGCCAATAGCCACTCCCTTTCTTAACTCATTCAGTGCCATAGACGTCTTGACGTCTCTACAGCTTTTATTGGCTTAAATCCTGCATATCATTCTGGGTCAGCTGCTCGCTGAATTTGAACTCATTACAGGCTGTACTTAGTCATATGATCCAGGAGGGGGCAGTAGTGCCATAGATATCAACACTAGATATCCAACGCGGGACTTGGAGGCGTAGCGAAACCGCAGCAATCTGACTGTCAGCCCGGTTTGACGTTGAATGATCAGCTTTCAGAAAAATACTGGAAAAATTATTCACGGATTTACAAACGGTTTGCTTTATTACAAACCCTATTATTCACAGGCTTAAGATGAAATACTTACACATGTTGAAATTACCGGGTTTGCTTTCAGAACACGACCTAAGTGTGAATATGTCCCATTTAGACTATTTCTGAGGTATCAGGGTGAGATAACAATCTATATTTCTAACAGAGTTCTACAAAACCAACAACGATTTTACAACAACCTAATTTTTGTCTAAACGGGTGTCTTTGTGGATGTTTTTTTGTTATCAGTAGCTTTTTTTTTACCCTTTAGATTAGCACACGCTCTGGCTATTTGTTCAAAGTTGCATCTTCGTTCTAGCAAGATAATGACAGTGTGAGCGAAGTCAAATAAAAATAAATGAGTTAATTGTTTTTATATTCAAATTTTTTGTCCATAGGAAAATCACAGCAATGTAATTGGTGTGTGTGTGTCTATAATAATCGCCATGTGAAGTATATGTGTGACCTATAATAATAAATTGTTGAATCATTCTTTTCTCTTTTTGTCTGCTACTACTCTCCAAATATATTAACTTATGAATGTGAACTGGAAACTAGAATATCTCCTTTCACAAGATCAGTGAAGTATCTATCTTTTTCTAGTTTTGATTATTTCTAAACTTTTTCATAAAACAATGACAAAGAGTTTATCAGTAATTTTTATAACAGAATCAAAAGAAAGTCCATAAATAAGAACAAAAAATATATATTTTAGATATCTAGTCTCCAGTTTTGACCTGGAAGTAATTGTGTTTAAATGTAGAAAAAAATCCAAAATACCATCTTGTTAACAATTTTACAGACTATAATTGGTTGATAAGCATATCTTTGTTGACATTAAAACAATTTAATGTAATTAGGTCTATGGGAAATTGACAGGATAAGGAAATGCTGTGATAAAGTGAAGTGAAATAACAGTCAAAACCTATATATTTCACAGCTACGTCTCTGATGTTTATAACAAATCAAACCGTTTGAAAATCTGTTAAAACTTTAACAAGTTAGAGGCATTTAAATAGAACAGGCTCAGTGTTACGAGAGGGGGCGGGACCCCGGAGTAAGATGGCCGCTGTTCAGCCTCCGTTCCTACGTCCGTTGGCAAATAGCGCGTGTGATCCATCTAGTGTTGATATCTATGAGTGGTGCACTTCTCTAGGTGAAATAATATATTATTTACTGTGTTATAATGGGGAGCCACAGTCTCCTCCCCTTCCAGTCGGCCCATGGGTCCCCTGAACGAAAAAATAATGAATGGAAGTCAATGAAGCGATAAAAGTTATTTTCTGGTCCGCTTTGTCCTACACCCTGAATCACACATATGTTGTACCGCAATTTAAATGATAAATAATGATGTACATTTTGACCGGGTCTATCAAGTGGATTCGGATTAATTTATTTTTTAAATTTCGTAATTAAAATGACCACAACTGGAAAGTCGCACATATGACGTCATGGCAGAATATCCAGAGTCTCACTGCTGCCTCACTGCTTCCTTCATGTTTGTGCGACAATGCCGGTGTGTTTTGTACCTGGATGTCACCACAAAACTAGTCGTTTAATGCTCCGCCCTTTGTCCTGATAGAAGGAGGTGAAGCTCGCTAAACTCACCGCCATCGTTCCTATTCTTATTCTTCTTCTCCTTCTGAGCGGTATGGTGACGTCAATTTTACAAGACAAGTGGTTGTAGTCTGATAAGTGTCTTCACACAAAATATAACATAACTTTTGCTCTTGTCTTTACAACTCACGGACATCATATGTTTGATCCATGGTGCATTTCAAACTGGATCAGAAAATAACTTTTATCGCTCCATTGACTTCCATTCATTATTTTTTCGCCCAGGGGACCCATGAACCGGAAGTAGAAGGGCGTGACTGTGGCTCCCCATGCTGGTTGGAATGGGGGAGGAGCCAGACACTCAGGACGAGACAGACGGTGAATAAGGAAGAGATTCAGAGCCTGTGAGCAGCTGTGACCCAATCTGGTTGTTCAGAGAGACTTATTACAAACTTGTATAGAATTTATGGAATTGAGAAGGTGGTGGAGTTTATTTCATGGATAAAAACCCTCCAGCGTGTCTCTCGGATCTACCGGGAAGGAGTATTGTGTCGAAGGTGGCGCGGTTTGTGCTCCAGCTCGTCATTTTCGGACTTGTGATGTCTTCAGCCAGATGTGACGGTTCTTCTGGTGATTCTAGTGAAGCTGAGGTGGATTTGTCTGACCAGTATCTCCTGTTAGGATCTTCTAAAGACAGCAGGGAGTAAAATAAAGAATGATTCACCGCATAAAACACACGGAAATCGCGTTGGGGGGGGGTCACGTCATTCACAAGTGCACATGCGCACGCACGTACACACACGGAGTATCTGAATCAGAAATTTGCTGCTTTTTTCCTTATATTTTATTCAAATGTTGAAATTGTCTATAAATGACTCTTTTTAGACATAAAATAAACTATCAAAAGTACTTTTTACTGTTGTTTTTTTACTTTCATAGTAGTAAAACATAGTTCAGATGTTGCATGAATCATTGAAACATTAAATATTTACATCAAAGTCACTGATCTGCTTGAAAAACCTCTTTACACAAAACGCTCTTTATCTCAACTTTTAGTCCTGAAACGTGTGGATTTTCATGAAAGTTGCACTTTTGTACTGCAGATTATTAAATAACAGAAAGCGGTAGAAACAATTTTTTTTTCTTTTTGCTTTTGAAAGAAGAAAAACTTAATTTTGTGCTGATGGTTTCACATAGTCATAGGAGAAAATATTCTGTGGGCCTTCAAAAATCAGTAAAAATGCTCAATATCTCTGGCACTGAATGAGTTAAAGTGCAGGTTAAACCTCCCTTTAAACCAGTGTTTAGAGAAATATATCAGGAATTAGTCATAAATACAAAAATACTCTATTATTATATACTATGCTACTATGCTTTAGAAGTTTTTGTGAGAAATTTTAATTTCAGTCTGACCGTGACGTGACATAGGCAAAGGGAGACCTGTCATCTCCCTCAATAGCAATAAAATAAAAATAACAAATTAATAAGTTCAAAGTTTGAAATCAAACTCAAACCACAGTACCCTCCAGTGTAGCTGTAATAAGCAACTTGAAAACCAATCCCAGTCTCACCCACTCAAACAAAAAATGAACTTTCACTGATGTTTTCCAATAAATATTGCTAAGCGAGGCTAGCATGAGCTAATTTGTGCTAACATCCTTCCCCAGTGCAGAGCTTCAAGGGAAGGAGGGAGGAGGAAAATGGGATAGCAGCCTGACAGGCGGCACAGGTACGGTTCCGTGCTGGGTCCGACCTGCATGTGTGACAGGTGTCCTGGTACAGTCTGTACTTAGGGGGACAAAGGAGGCATGAATCGGACTCTTCAAAGACTAAAAGTGGCTCAAAATTAGTCACTTGTATGTCAGGAAGCCAATTGCTTTCTACGAGGGCTTTGCAACCTAATGTAAGATATTGGTTCAAAGCATATGAATATGCGACTGGCAAGTGAGTGAGGGGGTGCAGTGTGGTGGCCAGGAAATGTAATCTAATCTTCATTTCTTTATGTTTTGGCCCATGTAAAAGGAGTTTCATTGTGATAGCTGTTTAAGTTTCTCCTTTCTCCAGGGACGTACTTGAACCTTGTCTTTTTTCTCTGCTATGAATCAATGAGAGACATTTTTCTTCCTGTTCTGCTAGGTTGTGCAATAATGATGGTGGTGTAAAGAGATAACCTGTCAGAGCAGCTTTCAGCTCCAGACCAACACACGGCTGCTTCTGTTCAGCCTGCAGTCAAACAATTGAACACATTTAAAAGAAAATAACATATGGACATACAGTGGGGCAAAAAAGTATTTAGTCAGCCACCAATTGTGTAAGTTCTCCCACTTAAAAAGATCAGAGAGGCCTGTAATTTTCATCATAGGTATACCTCAACTATGAGAGACAAAATGAGGAAAAAAAATCCAGAAAATCACATTGTCTGATTTTTAAAGAATTTATTTGCAAATTATGGTGGAAAATAAGTATTTGGTCACCTACAAACAAGTAAGATTTCTGGCTTTCACAGACCTGTAACTTCTTTAAGAGGCTCCTCGGTCCTCCACTCGTTACCTGTATTAATGGCACCTGTGTGAACTCGTTATCAGTATAAAAGACACCTGTCCACAACCTCAAACAGTCACGCTCCAAACTCCACTATGGCCAAGACCAAAGAGCTGTCAAAGGACACCAGAAACAAAATTGTAGACCTTCACCAGGCTGGGAAGACTGAATCTGCAATAGGTAAGCAGCTTGGTGTGAAGAAATCAACTGTGGGAGCAATTATTAGAAAATGGAAGACATACAAGACCACTGATAATCTCCCTCGATCTGGGGCTCCACGCAAGATCTCACCCCGTGGGGTCAAAATGATCACAAGAACGGTGAGCAAAAATCCCAGAACCACACGGAGGGACCTAGTGAATGACCTGCAGAGAGCTGGGACCAAAGTAACAAAGGCTACCATCAGTAACACACTACGCCGCCAGGGACTCAAATCCTGCAGTGCCAGACGTGTCCCCCTGCTGAAGCCAGGACACGTCCAGGCCCGTCTGCGGTTTGCTAGAGAGCATTTGGATGATTCAGAAGAGGATTGGGAGAACATCATATGGTCAGATGAAACCAAAATACAACTTTTTGGTAGAAACTCAACTTGTCGTGTTTGGAGTGGAAAGAATGCTGAGTTGGATCCAAAGAACACCATACCTACTGTAAAGCATGGGGGTGGAAACATCATGCTTTGGGGCTGTTTTTCTGCATGGAGGAATGGGCCAAAATACCAGCAACAGTGTGTGAAAACCTTGTGAAGACTTACAGAAAACGTTTGACCTCTGTCATTGCCAACAAAGGCTATATAACAAAGTATTGAGATTAACTTTTGTTATTGACCAAATACTTATTTTCCACCATAATTTGCAAATAAATTCTTTAAAAATCAGACAATGTGATTTTCTGGATTTTTTTCCTCATTTTGTCTCTCATAGTTGAGGTATACCTATGATGAAAATTACAGGCCTCTCTGATCTTTTTAAGTGGGAGAACTTACACAATTGGTGGCTGACTAAATACTTTTTTGCCCCACTGTATATTGCTCAGAAATTATGAGACTCAAACAGGCTGAGCTGGAGACACAACAGTGGTGTTGTTTTTAGGAAGGGACAGGACAGACTCTACTTCCCCAGGAAGTTTAGATCCTTCAATGTTTGCAGCAAGATGTTCAAGGTATTTTATAGCTGTTGGGGGGGGCATCAGGGCAGGTGATGTCAAGAGCCTGAACAAACTGATTAAGAAGGCTGGTTTTGTTCTGGGGGCTGATCTGGAGTCTCTTGAGTTGATTGCCCAAAGGATGAAGAACATAATGGAGAACCCTCATCATCCTCTTCACAACACAGTAACTCAACAACAGAGTATCTCAGTCAAAGGCTTCTTCAAAGCTGCTGCAGCACAGACCGCTACAGGAGATCCTTCCTGTCCACAGCTAGAACCCTCTACAGGAGATCCTTCCTGTCCACAGCTAGAACCATCTACAGGAGATCCTTCCTGTCTACAGCTAGAACCCTCTACAGGAGATCCTTCTTGCCCACAGTTAGAACCCTCTACAGGAGATCCTTCCTGTCCACAGCTAGAACCCTCTACAGGAGATCCTTCTTGCCCACAGTTAGAACCCTCTACAGGAGATCCTTCCTGTCCACAGCTAGAACCATCTACAGGAGATCCTTCCTGTCTACAGCTAGAACCCTCTACAGGAGATCCTTCTTGCCCACAGCTAGAACCCTCTACAGGAGATCCTTCCTGTCCACAGCTTGAACCCTCGACAATGGCTCCCTGAAGAAGAACTGAGTTACAATGTTTTATGTGGTTTATTTTGTCTGTATTTTTGAACTAATTCAGCATGTTTCTTTATACAGTATAAGGTGATTTTTTTTGTTTTTACCTTATTTCTTCCGACGTGTTTCGGCTGCGTCTGCAGCCTTCCTCAGGGGTTGTCATCTGGTGTCCTGGATGACAATGGATTAAAAAGTCCATAGAGATCAGGAGGAGGGGCCCAAGCACTATTAAAAAGGACGAGGGAGCCTACCTGCTCCCACACACCTAGGACTCCACCCTCCAAGGACCTGCAAACATCAGGGGGAGCGGCCGACACCATAAACCTGCGATGTTGGCCACTCCCATGTAAAGGAAACTTATAAGACACGTCATCCAGGACACCAGATGGCAACCCCTGAGGAGCTAAAGTAGAGCTGATCCATATGGATAGGGGACGTATGCTCATTTTGTTTACAACAAACATGAGTTCACAACATGAGTTTGATATTCAGTTTTTTTTTCTGTCTACAAACTAACTTAAAGTACGTTTTTTGTTCATTATTTTATAGATTATCTTCCGAAAGATAAGTGACGTGAAACGAGAAGAGGAGGAGAAGCTAAAAAGAAAAGATGAAGCACCTTTAAACTTACCCCCAGACCATCCAGTCAGACGACTCTTTCAGCGGTTTCGCCAGCAGAAGGAGGCCCGACTTGCTGCTGAGCGGGTTAATCAAGCCTTGGGTGATGTAGAGAAAGGTGTTGCTCACATGGAACCTAGAGGTCCACAGATACTTTCCTCCACCAGTATTGCCATGGTGACTGAGAGCTCAGTCACACCCACCACCTCCTCTACAGCTTCCTCTTCATCCAAGACCTCCAGCCGAGTTATGCTCAATGCTTCCATCACTCAAAACGGCAACTTGACTTGCTGCAAATCTGTAGAACCTCCCAAGGCTAAAGGGTGGGGGCGATTCAAAGAGGCTGTTGTGAAAGCTGACTCATGGAGCAGTGTTTCCAAAGCAGAGTCCATGGAAACCCTGCCTGACAGAACTACATCTCATGGGGAAATATCCCTCAAGAAAACTGATTCCTGTGATAGTGGCATTACAAAGAGTGACCTTCGCTTAGACAATGTTGGTGATGCCAGAACACCGCAAGAGAGGAGTCCAATCCAGTCAGATGAAAAGAGGGTCTTTTGTCCCATACCAGAACAGAGTCTTCAGACCTCTTTTCTTGAGCTGAAGCAAGAATTAAGAGGAGACATGAAGTCGCTAAACAATCGCATGGCAGTGCTGGAGACTCAGCTAGCAGAACTGCTTCAGATTCTCAAATCCAGAAAGTCTTCTGGGTCCTTCTTTGAGATCTCTCGGCCGCCCTCCCCCGATTCTGACAGGAACAGCCTCTCTTGAAGTGGATCTAGAATTACTGTCTTAGGATCCAGCCTGAACAATTCTGCAGCCAACCAGCAGAGTAGAACATCCAGAACTTGTCATCGCAGACAATATTAGCTTTTTAAAAATATTTATGACATTTTGCTTTTTGAGATGTTACAGGCTTCAACTGGAAGAAGGACAGCGTTATAAAGTCATTTTTTAATCAAAGAATCATAATGGACATGTTTGTTGTTCAGGAGGATTTTAGAACCTTTTACATATTATCTGTAATAAATGAGTGTTTCATTGTTATTGTTTTAAAACAGGACTTTAGCACTGTGATCAAGAATAATGTATCTTTAAAATTATTTTCATACCTATTTTATCTAGGCTGATCCAAAATTTGGAGTTATGGTATCATTTTTGGTCTTCAGCATAGGATTATATCACAATGACTTTCTACTTGTGATTGGCTTTTATCAGTGTCATCAAAGGCATTCCACTGAGATTCCAAAAGTAAAAAGTATTTGATCATGGAGAAGGTTTTAGGTTGTGATATGACCATCCACCAGATGTTACATAATACTGGAATTCATTACATAAGAATGTCTTTACTTTCATATAGACTGAACACTGTGCACGCAAACTGTGTCAGGAAGTTTATAATTTTAAAAAGTTTGTATTTTTATGCTGAATGTGAAATGTTTTATGCAACATGAAAATAAGGTCCCAAACAGCTCAGATGTGGAAGTTTCTACACAGATATGAACCATAATAGCTATAAGCAGTATATTCTAGACCCAAACAATAAGCATCTTCGCATTTAATCAGATTTCAGTATGCAGATCAGCTTTTTTATCAAACATGGGACAGTTTTGGCCAGCAGTTGAGATTTTCATGGAACAAATACGTTAAGGACTGAAATCTGTCACACAAAAAAGCTGATTATGAACCTGAGTGACTGGACTGACTTCCACATATTCCTTAATAACTAATTCAGTTTTGTGAACGACTATCTCCCAAAAGTGAGCTGTTGTGTTCGCTTTACTAGTTCTTTTCTGAGGACGTGTTCATTACTCTAATCTGGCTTTAAAGATGCTAAAGTTACAACATCAGCAAGCTATTGGGGTTGATAATCCAACACATAGGATGAGTTGTACACAGCAGTATTATTCTGTGACTGTGAATCTCTGTGTTTCATATGTAGTTGAATGTTTGCCCTCTTGCTCTTCAGCAGCTTTGAAGGTTGTAGCTTCTCCCCCCTAAAGTATCTGCTGCTCGTTATTATTCAGCACCATCCTTTCTGAGCTTCCCCCAGTGTCTCTGAAATCTCTGGCAGGTTTCTGGGGAAGCCTGGAGACTGTGAACCAGTTTTCTTTTGGCTACTGATGATGGAAAAACCCATGTGATCGACAATGATATTTGATGATCAGTTGTCCTTCCAGTTTAGTGACTATCTGTAACAACTGTTAATAATAATAATAATAATAATAAAATAATCTAATAATTAAACCGTAATGTCAAAAATAATCAAATGAACCAAACTTTATGTGAATCTATAGATTTTGTGTTTGTAACAGCAAAAGAGTTTCTATTTTAGACTATTAGATTTTTTTGACCTGCATCTTGATCATCTTGATAACTGCAGATTTAATCACCTTCCTGTTGATCATGAGGGTGCATGAGCAGGTTTATCACCATGTTTACATCTGTGGTCATGCAGATTGTACGCAAGGGTAATAACGGCAATATTATGTTTTGCACAGCATTTTAATAAATATGATTAGCATACATGAAAACTTCATCAAAAAACAACCTTAATTATAAGCTGAAAGAAAACTTTCATGATATTTGATTCTTTTTCTCAAAGGAAAAAATTAGTTGTCAATAAATATTTATTCACTTGAACAGTTTTTAGGATTAACTGTGTGTTTGCCTTGACTTCGGTAACGCCTTCATGCAGTGTAAGTGTGACAGTGTATCGTAACAATATGCAACTATTGTCATGAATGAGAGGCTTGATGTCGTCTGTGCTATGCGTAACTCACACTCCATCACAAGCACATTGGGATGAACTCTGATCCACTTTGGTTGTCTGTTGCCCTGCATGATGCTGAACAATTCAAACCATGCTAACTGCCTTGATGATTCAATGTTCGGAAAGACTTCTTTCTCTCTCTGATGTCTGTCACGTATATTTTGTGACTGTGCATGAAGAGCACTTCAATGTTAAAATGTTATGTCTTTATCAATCTAATGTTTATGCACTGTTCTAATCTAATAAGAAGTAAGCAATTGAGAAAAATCTTGTAGCAACCACTGTTACTTATCTGTCCACGTGCCAGGATATCAAACTGTAATGGCAAAAAGAAAATTTATAGAAAAATCACATCAAGTATCATCAATAAACAATTTTATACTTTCTTCTTTATCATTTCTGTACAGCTTTTTTTTAATAATTGGGTTCCATGTTCCATCAGTTCAACTAAAGTTATTACAATACAATCAGTTCAGTCCAATATGTTTAATATGTCCAATATGTTTCTCTTCCTGTCTGTGACAGGATGGAGACAAAAACAGTTCATTATCTCCTCTGGGTCTTTGACTCTGTGAAAAACCACGAGGTTAGCAGGTGGAGCTACTTCAGGATGATTTAAAAATTGCAAATGGTTATAAATGTTATTTGTTTGTGTAACTATTGAAATGAATAAATAGATATAGTTCCTGGGAATGAAGAAAACAGAATGATAATTAACCTTTCGCCGAGCCCCGCCCCCTTAGTTACTGTTGCTATGGTCAAACAAGACCAGCGCAACAATTTGCCATGACGGGAAGAGGTAGATCTTATTGGAAGAAGTCAGCAAGCTTTCAGCGGGATCGCGTTTAAATATTACAAAAATTGTAAACTTGCGTTTGTGTGGGCTGCACACGTCCTGGTTGGATATGCATAACAAACAAGAATAACTGTGCTTTCAGTGACTGCTTTGTTTCACAAGAAATGCGCTTGTGTGGAACTTTTGTTCAGACAGTGACCTTTTTTAGGAACAATACCTCCACAATATGCGTAGTTTGAGAGATTAAAACTGAAAGAGAAGTTGTTGACCTGTTTTCACACCAACTATGAAGGTAAGAACACCTGTGGAGCTAAAATATTCAACAGAAACCTCAGAAAAAATGTTTTTAATGGAATGGCCTCTTTAACAGAGTGCTATTGTTGCTCTCTTTCAATGTTAAGTTTGAGTGACTTTTAATGGCTCTGGGTGTCTGCTCTGGGTATCGCTCTCAAGCACTGTTGTCAGGATTCAGGAAATAGAGGAAGTCTGTTCCTGATACCTACGGTGTGCAACAGTGTAGCCATATATTCATTGTTAATTATTATTTCTGTTTCAGAATTAAAATAAAACTCCTGTACCAGTTACACCAGTGTCATCATTGTGGTGAGCATGTAACATCTAAACAAATTTTAAAATTAAAAAAATTTAAATGAAAAAAACATCTACCCAAATAATTGGGGGGCTGAAGACCCCCTAAAAGGAACCTAACAACACCAGTGGTCTTAACATTCAGTTGTGACACAAGGCTCAGTTTTTGATCCCCTTCTTTGCAATCTACAGCAATATTTTCTATATTAATGCCCTGGTAAAGGTCACACGTATGTAGATATTTTTATAAAACATTATAAAAAGATTCTACCTCAGTCCCAACATAGTTCTTTTTCATTTTGTTTACCTGATTTGAAAAAAAGTAATTCATCCTGTTTGAGTGAAAACTAAAGAACGTGTTCTGTATCGTGTCAAACTTGGACAAGCTTTGAATAAAAAGCCAGACCTCTAATTACCTCCAGCTAATTTTCTAAAATACGCAGCTCATGGTTGTCAAGTCTAAATGTAGATGTAGATTTGTGTTGTCGGTTCCATCCCAGTCATGTCTCCCTGTTTTTTATTTTGCTGGTCTTTTCATATTGCCATTCTTCCTTCTGTATCTTTTCCAAATCATCAGGGAATCCCTAAGACGTCCCCACTGGCATTCTGCAGAGCTGGCATGTTTCTCCTTTTCAGTCTCCTCCCCTCTCTTCTCCCTCAGCCTTCTCAGTCAATGATCTGCATTGCAGTGCTAGCCTCCCCTCCCCCTCCTCTCCTCCTTCAGGTTGATCTCTGCGGCAGTGAACAAACAGTGGGGCTATCTTCTCAGTCTGCGACTAAACATGCCTTTACACAATGAAACCTAGCCCGTCATATACACCCCCTATATACTATACTATACTATACTTATGCTGCTGCGCCCTCTACAGAGTTCAAGTTCAAGTCCAATTTATTTAGAAAGCACATTTAAAAAAACAAGTTAAACCAAAGTGCTGTTGGACTTTAATAAATAATGTTAAATAAATTGAACCAAGACATAAATAAGACTAAAAGTATTAAAGGACACACTTTGCTTAAGGCCACTGGGAACATGTTTTTAAAAGAGATTTTAAAACAGGAAGTTAAGATGCTTGTTTAATACTTAAAGCAGAACTAAGTAAGTTTTTTCACCTCAATAAATGTTTTCTAGAGTCCCTGTGGGGGTAAACAAGGACTTGGCGGGGTGATTCGTGGGTCCCTCCCCTCCCTCCGGGGTCTGTGTCCTGAAAGCAGCACTTGCAACTTTCAGTGGATCGGACCCGACTAATCTCGCGAGAACAAACCTGCTTTACGGCACTCACACTCACGTACAGAAATACAAGCATGAAGCCCTTGCCGTTGTTAGCAACGCCACCCTTAGGAGCGCAAAGATGACAATAATACTCACCTGTCGAGACATTTTCTTGGTTTTGTTTTTCTTTCTTCTTGCAAAAGCGTTCTCTGCGCGTTGTTGTTGGGGGGGCGGCG
>SSNP01000093.1:1156752-1196643 GCA_006937955.1 Pachypanchax playfairii | reverse complement strand
GGGGTCTGCGGCGGCGGGGGAACGTTACGACAGTGAGCTTTCACAGGGGACCAGTAGGGGGAGAGCGAGAGCAAAACTTACTTAGTTCTGCTTTAAAGACAACTTGTTTCATAGTTTGGGAGTCATGACTAAGAAGATCAGCTGATATAAGGTGTGTCAAAACATTCACCTCTCACTCTGACAATGCAACAAAAGTAAAAATAACATCATCTTTAGTGTAAACGATATATCTGTTTATTGAAGTCAAGAATAGCACATGTGCAGAAGGGATTGGTAGCACATCTCGTCAGGTAGCATGTTTCAACAGAACACAACAGTCGTCTGAGACACGGCTGTTTACAACAGTTGTAATTCTGCTTTTAACCATTGGGTGGGAAAAGCAGAAAAGTTATTTAGTAGGTATGCTTGCATACTGCATCACATTACAAACATCCTCATCATTTCAAAACAAAAAACAGTTACAGTAAATGACAGAAGCTCCAACAGCTGACTAATAAATTTCAACACCAAACTGTTAAATGTAGATTAAAGTGAACAATCAAACCTGTAAACAATCCAACCTGAACTCTGAAGGTTTTTTTTTACCAGTATTTTTATATTTTACTGGTTTCTCTTGATTTTTTCAACAATTAAAGGATTTTTATTGAAACAAATATAGAGCCAGGTAAAGTAAACAGACTGAATTTGAAGCTTGATGAAACCAAAAACGAAGCAGAGGAGCTCGGAAGAGACACAGCAAGACACATTTAAAAATGTGAGGACCAAACAACAACCCTGGGCCAAAAGTATTATGTGCACCCCTGAGTATAAATAAGCTCTATCTCAGCCACACCTCTGTTCCATAGTGAATTGGGGTTTGAGCAGGAAGTGTTTACGGCCGTTATCAGAGTTCATTTTAGTGCAATTTTTGTGACTGTGTGAAAACATGCTTTTTATATCATAACAAAACTCTGGGTAATGATGGCATTTACTGCATTGAATAATTAGAATGTAAAGTGTTAATGCAAAATAAGTTATTAAATAAATAAATAAATAGATTAAAAGAACTAGCCAAACCAAAGCAGAAACTACAGAATAAAATGATTGCTTTTACATCATTTGCATGTCAACTTAACAAAATTGTTTTGTTAATAGCAATGCACTATATCTGTTACCAGAAATTGTAGTTTCAACAAATAAATTAGATTCTAATGACAGGTTTTTGTTAAAAACATTACAGAATAATAGTGTTAAGTAGTTTACCAAGGTTAACTGTGACTTAAACTAAAAATAAATGATTTTATGTTTACAATACAATACTGTAGGGCTTTTAGGAAGTTTTACTATAGATCTCACAGTCTTTTCTTACAGTGTATGAGTGTTGCACATGTGCATTTTTCATAAAAGTGGTGACGGTGGTTCTTTCCTGAAATTCAGAAAATTCCTCCACTATAGGCTACCTTTAAATCAGTTCTGTGGTGCCACATGGTTCCTGTGCAGAGGGGACAAAACACACTAGGAGGGATGGGTATGGTTAAGGATTTATCAATACTACTCTTAATGATACTCCTTATCAATCCAGTAGTTTATCTGTATCCTTATCTGTACTTTTTTTTTAAAGACTAAAACAAAAGGGGAAAAAATACAAAAAATGAACAACAGTGATCCCTCACTTATGGTTCCAGACCCCCCGCGAAAATTCGCGAAGTAGGGATACACCAAGACACACAAGACAATCCGGTCAATTTTGAAAATAAAAGTGATTCTTCAAAATAAAATACCGTGATTAACAAAAGCGATCATATTTGTGTTTCTAAACAAGACTATAGAGATGAAAATAAACACAACATACACACATATACAAACACACACACACAGCGCAACAGAGTGTGCTGACTAAGTGAGGGGGGCGGGTTTTTTGGGTGCCTAAACACAAACGGTGAAACACTATTTCCCCCGAAAGAATGAGAGAGAGAAGAGTTGTCAATTCAAGATGAACGATGTAGCAGGAATAATTAAAACAAGCTCCCTTCAATTATTTGATTATGTTATTTACTTATCCACTGTGAAAAAACAGCTCTGAATAAACAGAGGAGGAGAAGCGCTTGTGGACAGGTGTCGTGCCCTAAAGTGATCTTCTGCCATAAACTGATCGGCACTCATCGGCGGCGCGGGAGCGCGCACGGCGTTCCCCGGTTCAAGCGTAACCACTGGATAAAACAGGATACTTTGTCCATATATGAACGGATAAAGTGTGCCTATATAATGTGCACAACATCTGGAATCTCTCTGGTAATATACTCATTTATTCCTAATACTCAAACTACACAGATTTAAGGCCACCTGGGACAACCCGTATCTTTTTAAGGTGGAATATATCTTTAAAAATTGTATTTTCCATTGCCATAAATTAATCAGGGCCAATATAATGTGCACAAAATCTGGAATTTCCCTGGTAAATGAATATTCATGATCATTTATTATTGTCTGTTTATTATTTAATGTTGAATATGACCTTAAAATTAGTATTTTAAATGTGATTATGTATTTTTTATTACAGTTTTATTGATTTATTTTACATAAATCTAGACATATTCTATGTGAAGCACTTTTGTCAATATTTTCTCTTGTTAGAAATTTCTCATAAACTTTGATCTGATTTTTTCATGACTGTCATGAATTGATCAAGAATTTTTTTAAACTCCTTTTCCTGCTCGCTTAGCTGTCCCTCAGTAGGCCTTTACTCAGCGCAGTTTATATTTCACCGCAATACACGCTAGATAAGAAGCTAGACGAGACCACCCGGTGTCCCAGGTGGCCTTAAATCTGTGTAGTTTGAGTATTAGGAATAAATGAGTATATTCCCAGAGAGATTCCAGATGTTGTGCACATTATATAGGCCCTGATCAATTTATGGCAAGAGAAAATACCATTTTTAAAAATATATTCCACCTTAAAAAGATATGAAGTTACCATTTAGTTTTTAATATGTGTAGTTAGGATTTTATTCAATCAACAAGTCATAAGTGTCATGGTTCAGTACCAGGTGGGGTTGTTTGCGAGCTCCAAGATTGACCCAAATCCAAACACACACAGCGAGGAAACAACTTTGCAGTTTAACAGTGTTTAATATTGTACAGTGCTCCAAAATACACACAAAAGTAAACTGTACACAGGGGATGAAACTCAGGACGGAACTGGTGCGGGACAGGAACGGTCCTGGGTTGTGAGAGAGAGAGAGAGAGAGGTTAGTGACAGGCTGTGATACCAGCTGCGGTGTGCGGGGATCGTGCTCGTTAAACTCACGGGAACGTGTTTGTCGTCCGGTTGTGAGGAGGGATCCAGAGACACTGCCGCGGGGGTGGTGATCCAGACTGTTCGTGATAATGTTCAGGAGATCCGGGTCCGGGTGCTGTTCGTGCAGACGTGACTGCAGCAGGGGTGACAGCAGCGCGCTGACCGGGAAGGTGTGGATCAGAGGAAGCCAGAGACAGACAGGGAGCCAGAGGGAGAGAGCTGGTCGCGTAACACCGCAACGGAGCTCTTGTGAAATCCAGGTGAAGCCAATCCTCACGGTAGGCGGGTAGATTACCACGCTGAGGCACTGTAGTCGGGAGAGGAGCTCCAGGACAGCGGGCTAAGCACAAGGAGAGAGAAGGCAGGTTAAACACTGCTATAATACGCTCTGGTGATAATCACTGGCCACTCTGTTACCACGAAATGTAGTGGAACAAACTGGCGTCTGTCTCTTGTTCCTCCTCCGCTTAAGTACCCAGCTCTCCTGAGCTGGGTAATGATCCACACCTGTCTTCACTGATCATCTGCTGCCACGCCCTGCAAAACAATAAGCACATACACACCACCCACCAGCAGCAGAGATCCTGACAATAAGTTGTAATAAATGTACTTCATTTTCTCAATTCAAACATAAGTTTAAACTGACGAATAGCCAGGTTTAGATTAAGTGAAAATCCCTTACAGGACACATCTCCGTCGGCAAAAGCTGAAAATCTGTCAAAAACACTGACATTTCACAGCACACTTTATCCGTTCATATATGGACGAAGTATCCTGTTTTATCCAGTGGTTACGCTTGAACCGGGGAACGCCGTGCGCGCTCCCGCGCCGCCGATGAGTGCCGATCAGTTTATGGCAGAAGATCACTTTATGGCATGACACCGGCGCAGAGAAAGACGCGTCTATTAACAGGGGAACAGCTGATCGCTCCATGTCGCGGCGCTTCTGCGTACAGTGATGACTATATAGCTTTGCGTTGGTTGACTGATGATGGTGATGAAGGACCTGTGCAGTGCAATGAAGGTGACCATGTGACTGCACAGGTACTAATGAGAGTTTTATAGCTCTTCAGGAGGCGCCTCGTCTTCAGATAGAGGCGCTGGGTCATCAACCGACCGCGGAGGAAGTGTAGGGAGTTAAACGAACAGCCAAAAGCGCGGTGTTTTAGATTTTTTATTCTTGAATGAATATTTTTGAAAATCACGAAGTGGTGAATCCGTGAAAATTGAACACGAAGTACTGAGAGATCACTGTATAATTATTTTATTTTTTAACAATTGGAACAGCAAAGCACGAAAAATAAACAACAAAATAAAAAGCACAAAATTAATATGTAATGAGTATATTAGAATTTTACAGTGAAATACTCACCCAGCAGTCTAATGTACCACTGATGTTGAAACTAAAGTCACATTGTAACATTGTCTCGATCTCAGCCGCCCAGGTGGTTGCTAGTTTCTGTCATTTTATAAAAGCTAGCCCGGACCAGAATCATTATTTACACGTCCAGACTTCCTGGTTCCATAACGAATCACATGTGAGTCTGCAAGGCTGCCAAGTCTTCAACACAAGCAGCTGTAATTCCACAATGAGCAGCAGCAAAGAGTAAGAAACCACCACATCCTTCCAACTGATAAGCAGAGCTGCATGTGATGAGGCGTTCAAATGCACTTAGGAAAACTCAATGCTGAACAAACAGGTCTTCAGACATTCCCAAAAATGGAACAAACACAAGAGAATCAAAACGAGAATCAACATCAGAACTGGCAACTCAACAGAAAAATCAGGAAGGGTGAGTGGCTGAGAGTAGACTTTTTTTTCCTATGTGAACTGCGAGATTCGGATTTGACAAGGTCTAATTCTTACATACTGTACCTTTAATAAAAACACTAATTTATTTTATATATCAAAAACTAAAAATATTATGTTGTCTATTTTAAAATGTTTAAGGTATTCAAATTAAAAATATCAAACATAACTTCCCCATAAAACAGTACAATTAAGAACCAAAATGAAAGATTTTGAATGTTAAAGGGCTTGTTGATGTTGCTGCAGCACTCAGGCAGTCAAACACTGAGCATCTCTCTGTTTGTCTTTGGTGTATTTTAGCAAGGCATTTGGCTAAATTACTCACGTTCCCTCCTTTGCATTTTTGACAGTGTGCATTGTCGACATCTATTTTTGTCATAGCCAAGCCAAGTCATATTTTGGATCTTTTCTTTCACTCTGCCATTGTATGTGTATCTTCTGTTGAGTGGAGCTTTTAGTGAGAGCACGACGCAAACATATGAGAGTGAAGCTGTCCTCCCTCCCACCATCAGTCCCCATGGTGTGTGTGCTTGAGCCCGTGAGGAGCGGGCTGCCAATACAGTGTTTGGCTTGTGTTTATATCTCCCGCAAAAGATGAATACGGCCTTAATTTACTGTTAACTCATTCAGTGCCAAGGACGTTTCGAGACATCATACAGAAGCCGAATGCTTGATGCCAACGATGTTTTGATGTCTCAAAAGCTTTTTTTAGCTCAGCATCTGCGGCAGAGCTAAAAAGAAACTGTCATTGGGATCAAAACATCGTTCTCAGTGACTAAACGCAACTAAACCCTGTGTTTCTGTGGAAAATAGTGGCAGGAGTGTAAGAATAGTAAAGAGGCGCACCCCCCATTTATATATTGTTTGTTTCAAACTGATTTATTTTCTTTTGATTATGATGCAGGGGAATGAGCAATGCATGCTTTGTTTGAGCTCACTGTACAGGGAACAGCAGATGTTGTAATTTGGGTGTAGTTCATGGATCTTGCCACGAGGTTACACAGGGACACAGGTGATATAGCGACAGTCCCAGTACATGAATAAGAGCTGCCTCGATCAAGCAGGTGGCAAGCTGCTAATGCTGTCTCTGTGTTTGGTTTAACAGGTATGAATGTCACAATTTACTTAAGTGTTCTGTGTGTAGAGAGGGGCCAAATGAGTGAGTATTTTGTAGCTGCTATCAACGAGAAAGACAAAGTGTCGAGTAGCCAGGTATAGTTTCACATTGTGGTTAGGCTAATGCAAGACTCGGGACAAGTTGTAACATTGTGTGAAGCATGTGTAACTGAGATGTACAACTGTGAGCAAGAATTTACATTCATGAATGCATTTGTCATTATTACATGTAGTTAGATAAGCCAAGTAAGTTTTTTTTCTGTTGTATGTATGACAGTCCCAGTCTATAAATAAGAATTGCCGTGATCGACCTGCAAATAAAATGCACAAAGTGTCCAACAGCTGTCTGGTCATTTAAAATGTGCAACAAGAGTCTCGAGGAGCATTAGAGAACGAGACGGAGTTCACAGGTTCATTCAGAATGACAAAGCAAATCTTAAACACTAACAGAAGAATATTTCAGATGACCGAGTTCAGCCTTCTGTCACTTTTACTCATTACAACAGATTGATTCAGCATCTCTCTCATTCTGCCTTCACTCTTGAACAAGACCCTGAGATACTTCAGGTACAGAGCTTCATCCCAGCGGATTCTCACTCAGATGTGAATTTTTTTCAGTGCCTGCTGGAGGTCCCGGCTCAATGACACCAAAAAGATCCATCATCTGTAAGAAAATGACCCCCACCACCACCCCCTTGGGCAAGACTCTTCTCGAGCCTGCTTGCTGGTGGTCAGAAGGTCCGGAAGCCTCACCTCTGGCAGTGTTACAGGGACCGAGGGTTCTTGTGGGGACCGAAGCCCAGGCCTCATACTGGGGACTCCCCTTTTTAGGGTTAGGGGTTAGGTTTATAGGTATGGTGTGAATAGAGTTTTAGTTAGTCTTAGGGTTAGTTATAGATCAGTAATGGTTAAGGTTAGGAAAAGGGTTTGGGTTAGGTGTAAATCTAGTTACTAAAATCAATGGAAGTCAATGGACGGGCCCAACAAGGATAGCAAAACAAACCTGTGTGTGTGCGAGTGTGTGTCTGTGTGAGAAACTGTTGTGTGTGGCAGTTTGGGAGTCGTCTGACTTTCAAGAAGGGCACATGATTTAAACGTTCTGGATAATAAATACTGACCTGGCTCTTCCAGCTCTAAGTGTAGGGTGTCTGAAAGCGTCTGAAAAAGGGAGAGCTTTCTGATATAGTAGTTTGAGCTGATTGAACGACACGCCAGTAAGTGTCCATCTACCATGATTTGTTTTTAGCCAATCATAGTAAATCAAGCTCTTGCATAAAAAAATGCACAAACTGCTCATTTGTCAATAAAGAATTGGTCTCTAGTTCTCCTAAAACAGATTCAATAGCCACTTCTATTTGTGTATCCACTGGCGCAGCCATGTTTGTTTTGCTTTGCCTGGGCACTGCTGCTATCGTCACACCTGAACATCCATCCTAAAGCACAATGTTAAGAAATGATTGGTCTGAACCATCAGTGGAGTCGAGTCGGAGAATCCATCTTGCAGCACAAGATTAAATAATTACATAGATGTTGGTCAAGATACTGGGGAAGAATGGAAAAACAAAAAAACTAGAAAAACACTCAGAGTGCAGACCTCAGCCAAGCAGTTCGACATATTGTAGAAAGTACAGGGTGGGCCATTTATATGGATACACCTAAATGAAATGGCAATGGTTGGTGACATTAAAGGTAGGATATGAAACATTTTCATTAAAAGCAATATTTTTAATAAAATAACGCCTCCACGGGGTGTTTAGATGGTTGTAAAATGAGAATACAGCATTTCCTCTAAAAATTATCTTTTAAGTAAAATATAAAATATTAATTATGGAGGGTACGACGTTGGCATTTTGTTTACATCTACCAGCTAATAACTGGCAGAGCACCAGGCACCATTTTGGGTTGTCTAATACTGTAAATACTCCACCACAGTGAGGCTGGTGCTGGGGAGTAGCTATTAGCTAACACATTGCTGCTTCATGTCGCTGAAGTGGAGGAGCTTCGGGCCACTTATTTGACTTGAAGACACACCGTGGAGGATTTTATTGCTTTTTTTTAATTTTATTGTATAAGTGGGGCCTGCAGTATGGTGTGTGAGGAGGACAGAGGATCTTAGGAGGAGACTGCAGAAAGTTTTGGAGCCGCGGGACAACTATTAGCTCTTTGCCACGGACTGAATCGATGACTGAGCTACAAACAGGTAGGAGCTGCTTTTATCAGAGTCAGTGTGTGATCAGTGGGACTGGAAAGCATGATTAGTGGGCTGAACTCATGATATTTTATTGTGTTGCTCGGATCGAGGATCAGAGTGTGTTTGGTGAGGAATATTGATCAACCTGAGCGTCGGAGCGTGAGCGCATGCAGGGGGGTTAAAGAGCCTGGCACCCAGATGACTGAAGGCATTGTGCTGTGTTATTCTGTTGCAAGTTCCATATCCCACCTTTAAAGTCCCGTTTGTGGCACATTAGTAAATGAGAGGGGCAAACTTTTCAAGATGGGTGGTGCAGCCCCCGGTTCACCATCCCCCTGTCCACGTTTCAAACTGTTTTTTCCCCACTCAGCGACACACTCGTTGAGAAACAGACTCTGGTTATTGGCAGCTCCGTAGTCCGAAATGTGGCATTAGAGACACCAGCGACCATAGTCAAATGCCTTCTGGGTGCCAGAGTGGGCAACATAGAAGGCTACCTGAAACTGCTGGCTAAGGATAAGCAAATACAGTAGGATTATTATTCACATCGGTAGTAATGACACCCGGTTACGCCAATCGGAGGTCACTAAAGTTAATGTTGCTTCGGTGTCTAACTTTGCAAGAACAATGTCGGACTCTGTAATCTTCTCTGGTCCCCTCCCTAATCTGAGAAACGATGACATGTTTAGTCGTATGTCTTCATTTCGTCGCTGGTTGTCTAGGTGGAGTCCCGATAACAACGTGGGCTTCATGGATAATTGGCAGACGTTTTGGGGAAAACTTGGACTGATTCGGAGAGACGGCATCCATCCTACTTTGGATTTTGATAGTGGACTTTCTAGAAATATGGCTGAATTTATTACTTTTCCAAAGCCGTGACAATCCAGGGTCCAGTCCAGGAAGCAGAGTTGTAGTCTTACACACCTCTCCGCAGCTTCTCTGACGTTATCCTACCATTTTCTTATAGAGATGGTGTCTGCTCAACCACGGTTCAAATTACATAAAGAAATATTCAATACACAGTTACCAATATTAAACCTGTAACCAGCTGTGGCTCAGTGGTTCGAGCGGTCGTCCTCCAATTTGAAGGTTGGTGGATCGATCCCAGCTTCCACCGCCACATGTCGAAGTGTCCTTGGGCAAGACATTGAACCCCATGTTGCCCCCCGATCTGCGTATCGGGTTGTGTGAGTGTTAGCCCCTACCCTCTCCCCCCGGCTTACATATCAGGTTGTGTGAATAGGTGAATGTAAAACTTGTAGTGTGAAAGCGCTTTGAGTGGTCTGAATGACTAGAAAAGCGCTATACAAATACAGGACATTTACCATTTAAATAAAACCATTAGATGTGGTTTACTGAGTGTTAGATCTCTTTCATCTAAATCTCTGTTAGTTAATGATTTGATAACTGATCATCATATTGATCTATTTTGTCTTACGGCAACCTGCAGCAGGAGGATCATGTTAGTATTAATGAATCAACTCCTTCTAACTACCTTAATCTTCATGTTCCTCCAGCAACAGGTCGAGGAGGAGGAGTAGCAGCTATTTTCCAGTCCGGTCTATTGATTAGCTCTAGACCAGCTATTAGTTATAAATCCTTTGAATTTATGACCCTCAGTATTTCTCACCCAAATTGGAAATCAGATGAACCTATTTTACTTGTTGTTGTATATCGTCCACCAGGTGCTTATTCTGAGTTCTTGTCTGAATTTTCAGTCTTTTTATCAGAACTATTATTGAAATCTGATAAAGTCATTATAGTGGGAGATTTCAATATTCATGTTGATGTTGAAAGTGATAGTTTGAATATAGCTTTTAATGATCTTTTGGATTCAGTTGGTTTCTCTCAAAGTGTAAACGAACCAACTCACNTATTGTCATCATACTCTTGATCTTGTTCTGACTTATGGCGTAGAGATTGAACAGCTGATAGTGTTTCCTCACAACCCTGTCTTGTCTGATCATTTTTTAATAACCGTTGAATTTACAATGATGGACCTCACCGCTCCAGATAGAAACTTTAATTACCATATATGTTTATCAGAAAATGCTGTAACTAAATTCAAAGAATCTATTCCATTAGCTTTATCTTCATTCCAGAAGAATAATATAACAGAGAGCAGCTGCAAAGATTTTGCAGACTGGCGAATTGATGATCTTACTGATAATTTTACAGCTTCAATGCGCACGTCATTGGATAAAGTTGCTTCTCTGAAAATGAAGGTAATCAGCCAGAGGAGGCTCCTTGATTTAATTTAGAGCTGCGTATGCTAAAAAGAACTTCAAGAAAGTTAGAAAGGAAATGGCGTTCCACTAAGCTAGAAGAAGTTTATTTATCTTGGAGAGATATGCTCATATACAAAAGAGCCCTTCGCAGGGTTAGAACTGAGTATTACTCGTCCCTCATAGAGGAGAACAAGAACAATCCCAGGTTTCTGTTTAGTAGCCAGATTAATAAAAAACCCAACTTCTGTTGAACCGTGTATCCCTGTAACCCTCAGTAGAGATGACTTCATGGAATTCCAGCTTATATTAAAGATCTTATTGTTCCATATGCTCCTAACAGAGAACTTCGCTCTCAGTCTGCATGTCTGCTTGTAGTTCCTAGAGTTTCTGACCCCCAATTTCCACTACATGCGCTCCGTTCTGCTCCACTCCGCTCCGGCACGAACACCGGATATAAAATGGTCCCATTGTAGTCAATCAGAGCTATTCCACTGCCTCCGCAGTGCGCCGCCGTGCACCGCACTGCTGTTCTGCCATCCGGCGAGAATAGGCAGATTCTATTTTTGCCGGATGCCGGAACACGTCCGCAGCCAATGTACAGAAATCATACTGCCCCAATAAGATAGGGAACAAGCATAACTTCCGTTTTATCAAAATAAATCGATAAACAAACAAATTTTTTGTTTCATACGCATAGGTATTTTAATCTAACAACTAATATATATATACATGTATGTTTCCATACATTTGTGCGTGTTTACAGATCAATTGAACAATGTATAATTCAACAATATATTATTTTGAAAGCCATTTTATCGATCCCTACCCTATATGTGGTTTTGTGTAATAAACACTTGCGAGTGACAGCTGCAGATGAACGAGGAGAAGCTGATTCTTGAAGTGGAAAAGCACAAGATTCTTTATGACACCACGCATCCTTTTTACAAGGATGTCAATAAATCAAATTCTGTGCATGCTTATTCGCGCACCTCAGGTCTTCGCACCGGAACCATTGTATAGCGTTGCAGTGTACTATGAGGTCGGAAGCCAGCGGAGAGCCAAGGCGGAACGGAGCGGACGTATTGGAATTTGGGGGTAAAAGTAGAATGAGAGGAAGAATTTTTAGTTATCAGGCTCCTCTCCTGTGGAACCAGCTTCCACTTTTTATCCGTGAGGCAGACACCTTGTGTAGTTTTAAGAATAGACTTAAAACTTTCCTTTTTACACAATCCTATAGTCAGGGTTAGCTTGGGTTCTCCTGAGCTTTCCCTTTAGTTATGCTACAATAGGTTTAGACTGTCGGAGGACATACTGACCACATTTCTTCACTCTGCTGTCTCTCTTTACTCTGGCTGCCTCTGAGGAGGATGTATCTCACATAAACAAGGTAGGAAATATTCACACTTGCATTCACATACATACACTCTCATATAAACATGGGATGAAATATTCCCACTAGAGCCATCAAATTGTTATTGCTTTGCTTGTTACTGCTGCCATTAAGTGTTTCTCTGTTTATCTTTCTATAGACATGACGACTGGCACAAATCCATCTGTGTTTGTCTCTTTCCTGTCAGCTCAGACCCCAGTCGGCTAAGGCAGAAGGCCGCCCATCCTGAGCCGGGTTCTGCTAGAGGTTTCTTCCTGTTAAAAGGGAGTCGTTCCTTTCCACTGTCGCCAATTGTGGTTGCTCAGGATGGGGGATTGTGCTGAAATAACAATTCAGCCCAATCGGCTGGTTCCTTAGATAGAAAATGTTTTATTATTAATTGGTTGATTTTCTGTGAAGTGCCTTGAAATGACTTTGTCATGAACTGGCGCTTTATAAATAAATAAACTTGAACTTGAGACTTACTACTACTACTACTACTTTCATTTAGCAGACGCTTTTATCCAAAGCGACTTACATTGAGAGAACATACAAGCAAGAAATCAAAGAAAAGGAAACAATATAAGGAGGCGGACTGTTTGGAGTCCAGTTTAATTCCGACGCTGATACTTCAAGTGTATCAATTTTTTTTTTTTTTTTTAGTGAGAGATACATTCTCAAATCGCTATCATAAATCATAAATTAATCCCACATTAAGACTGAAAGTGTTCTTTAAAGAGGTGAGTCTTAAGTCTGCTCTTAAAAGTAGCTGCCGACTCATTCCACCATCGGGGGATAACAGAGGAGTTTGGAACATGATCTCATGCCACGTTGTGGTGGAAGCGCTAGGCGTCTTTCAGCGGCTGAGCGTAGCTGACGCGTGGGAATGTAGGTTTGGATGAAGGAGTGAAGGTAAGTAGAAGCTGTGTGTGTTAGAGTCTGGTAAGCCAGAAGCAGAGCTTTGTATTTGATGCGTGCTGCAACTGGAAGCCAGTGCAGTGAAAGGACTTGAAAGTGAGCGTCACTTAGGACCCTGGGGGAGTGGTGAGCTGGGCGGTGATTGATGCTGGTGACGTAAACAGCTGATGTAGGCATGTACTGCTTTCAGCTAATCACAAATTTTAAATGCAGTAGCCACATTTCAACCCTAAGATGGCAGCACTAAAATGTTTTTAGACCAAAATGTGTAGAATTTATCAAGTTTACGCAAATGTAAAAAAAATGCCCAGATACTGAAAGCAAAACAAACATGGCTGTGCCGGTGGATGTTTGCATAAAAGCGGCTATTGAATCTGTTTTAGGAGAACTAGAGATGATTTCTTCATTGAAAAATTAGCAAAGGTAAGAACTTTGTGCAAATTCTTAATCGTAAAGATGCATTTTGCTTTTCTTAGTGGTAATGATGTGTGTATCTTTCTCCCGAATGTAGATGCGAGCGCTTGATTTACTGTGACTGGCTAAAGACAAATAGTCAAAGGCAGACGCTTGCTGGCACATCCTCCAATCAGCTTAAAACATTAAACCAGACGGCCCTCCCTTTTATAGACGGTTTCAAATGATGCGGTTCCAGAAGTTCTAATTCTCTTTGAATGAGAAGGTGTGTCCAAACTGTTACGATAGTGGATGTATCTAAACTCCATACTCTGTAGATGAGCACCCTCCTGTGGGGGAAGGGGGCTTTAGAGAGAGTAGAATAAAATAGCTGACAGCACAGGTCCCACGAGTCTTCTGTCCCACGAGTCATGCTTACCAGGCTAGTTGGCTCTCGCTTCTAAAAAGACATGGTGTCAGAAGTCGGCCGGCAGGGGTGAGATTTCAGCTCAAGTGCTTCCTCTTACTGATCGGACCAGACTCACATTGTATGACTCGAAGATGCGAGCGGAGCAGAGCTAGCCAGCGTTAGTTAGCTGCACCAGTTAGCATTTGCCACACGGTATGGCCAAAGTAGCCCCAACAGTGTTTCAGGTTGCGCCGCTGCCAAAGTTTGATTTCAGGAAACCAGAAGAGTGGCCCAAATGGATTAAACATTTTGAGAGATTCAGGATAAGCTTCTGGGCTTGAGCTACAGCCGGAAGAAAACCAGGTGAATACGTTGATCTACACAATGAGAGAAGAAGCTGAGGATGTGCTCACCTCATTAAACATGACGGATGAAGAGGAAAATGAATATGATACGTTAGTGGACAAGTTGGAGAGACATTTTGTGGTGAGGAGAAACTTCATTTTTGAACTTGCTAAATTCAACTAAAGGCAACAAGAAGCTGGTGAGTCTGCGGACGGTTTTATTACATTGCTGTATGCCCTAGCAGAACACTGTGGCTATGGAGCCCTGCACAGCGAAAGAATTAGAGACAGGCTTGTGGTCCAGATACACGACAAGCGGCTCTCGAAGTCATTACATATGGATGCGGACCTCACGCTGGATAAAGCAGTCACAAAGATCTGCCGAAGTGAGCTCGTGAAGAAGCAGCAGGACATTCTGAAAACTAATTTCAAACAGGAAAACCCCTGCAACGTGGATAGCATCAAAGCTAACAAGAAAATGTTTACAAAAACATTTAACAAACCAGTGAGAACGATGAACAAAGACAAGGGACATACACAGGACATGACACACAACGGTTTAATAGATGCGGTAGGAAGCCTCCTCACAGTAAAAACACATGCCCAGCCAGAGATGTAATCTGCAATGTATGCAAGAAAAAAAGTCATTATGCTCGCGTGTGTGTCAGGAGCATTCAGAGAAATCCAGGCTGCAGGCTTTGATTGTGATAGTGAGAGTGAGATTGCATTTTTAGGTTCAGTGGCCTCAGATCGGTCAGAAGATGCCTGGGTCACTAACGTCAAAATAAACAATCTGGACTGTGTGCTAAAAATTGACACAGGAGCAGATGTCACTGTCCTCCCAAATAAAGTGTTCAATGCTCTAGCACAGAGACCACAGCTACAGCCGTCTAAACTTAAACTGTATGGGGCAGGAATGTCACCTTTATCAGTAAAAGGGACGTTTGTGGCTAACATAAGCACAGCCAATAACAAGTCTACAGTACAGTCAGTGTATGCTGTGCCAGATTTAACACAAGGTATACTCAGCCGCCCAGCAAGCGTAGCTCTGGGGTTAGTGGCTAGAGTGGAGTCAGTGTCATTTACTTCAGTAGAGGCAGTGAAACAGCACTTCCCAAAACTGTTCAGTGGTTTAGGCAAAATGGAAGGAAAGTATAAAATTGAACCCAAAAAAATGCCAGCCCATTCGCTCTGACGACCCCTTGATGCATTTGGCTACCCATGTTACTGACAGTAAGAAAAGAGCTAACTCGCATGGAGGAGCTAGGGGTGATTTCAAGAGTGGAGCAGCCCACCGACTGGTGCTGATTCTTAAAGCTCCTGTATCATGAAAAATCAACTTTTTTGAGCTTTTAACAATGTTGTGATGCTATTTCTTTATTTAAAAGACCTCCAGAGTGGTTTTTGGCTTAATTAGTGCATTCCCGAGTAATTTTCCTGAGCAGCTGCTTTACTCGCTCATGTCCGATCCCAGCCTTGGTGTCATCTCCCGGGTCGGATCGCATCCAGTCGCGGGTGGACCGTCCTTCCCTCCAGACGCTCCTTACCACCGAGCGTCCTCTGACAAATTAGCACCTCCATTTCGTTGTATTTCATTCTAAAAATTTCTCATCGAAAATGTGCATTTGGCTGCGAGAGTTACAGGAGTTTATTTAGTTTTTCTAAACAGCCCAATCGCACTCACAGTTGGGAGGCGGGGTTTTAGGTAAACCAAGCGTTTTTACTTCTTGGTCACAGAATAACTCGAGAATATAAGTTATATTTCAGGACAAATGAAGTGAATTTAACTCAAACAGTAAGGTTTTATCATATATGTGCCGATCCCAGACGTTGAAAACTGTAAAATAGCATGATACAGTCCCTTTAAGTGAACAGAGGATGAGGTGCGTGTGTGTGTTGACCTAACAAAGTTAAATTATTCTGTTAAACGAGAACGACATGTTGGGACAGCTTCAAAATGCAAAGATATTCTCAGAGCTAGACGCAAACTCGGGATTCTGGTAGATCATGCTGTCTAGAGAATCTGCACTCATAACTACATTTATCACGCTGTTCGGGAGATTCTGTTTTAACAGACTCTGTTTCAGAATCTCATCTGTTCCCGAACATTTCCAGAGAAGAATGGCTCAGTTCTTGGAGGGACTAGATGGTGTGGTGTGCCAGATGGACGACATACCAGTGTATGCGGAGAGACATATCCAACGTAATGCGAGGCTGGAGGTAGTTCTACGGAGGCTCGAAAAAGCAGGAGTAATGCTGGAAAGTGGAAAATGTGAGATCTCAAAGACTTCCATTAAGTTCTTAGGACAGATCATTGACGGCACTGGAGTAAAAGCTGACCTGGATAAAGTGGAAGCCTTGAGCAACATGGAAGCACCCACAGACGTCGGTGGCCTGAGGCGGTTCCTGGGGATAGTTAATCACCTCAGAAAATACCTTCCTCACCCAACGGATAAAACCCAGCCACTGAGAGACCTGTTGAGTGCCTAGAACATGTGGTGCTAGGGTGAAGCTCAACAAAAAACGTTTGACACAATTAGATCAGAGCTGAACAAGTCACCAAACCTAGCGCTCTACAACCCCAAGTTACAGACTACAGTATCTACCGACGCATCTTCCTTTGGACTTGGAGCTGTGTTGCTTCAAAATCAAGAAGACGGCATGGTCAAACCTGTTGCATTCGTGCAGCCCAACAGAACAAAGGTACGCTCGGATAGAAAAAGAAGCATTAGCCATCACCTGGGCGTGTGAGCGCTTCTCAAATTTTCTCATAGGCATTGAGTTCTACGTAGAGACGGATCACAAACCGTTGGTACCACTTTTGGACTCAAAGATCCTAGATAAGTTACCTCTACGTGTGCAAAGACTGAGGATGAGGTTAATGAGGAACTCTTTTTCCATCTCACATTTGCCTGGCAAAAGCATAGCAACCGTGGACGTGTTGTCCAGAGCACCTCAAAAGACATTGTGGGACAGAAATCTAGAAGAGGATATTGACCTATATGCACATCACCTTGTCGCACATCTTCCCGCAACCGAAAAGAGACTGCAACAAATCAGGGAACAACAAGACGAGGACAAAATAATAAAACAAGTAAAAGAATACTGCTGGAACGGCTGGCAAAAAAGCACAAAATACCTGAACCGTGCTTTCTCTACTATCAACATGCAGGTGATCTCACAGTGGAAAATGGCTTGTTACTAAAGGGGACACGAATAGTCATTCCCAAGTCACTGCAAAAACACATCTTGGACCGCCTGCACACAGGTCACCAGGGCATCGCGAAGTCCAGGGAGAGAGAGAAACAGTCAGTATGGTTGCTGGGACTCTGCATCGAACTGCAGAAGCTCGTGTCAGAATGTGACATGTGTGCCAAAGAAAAGCCACTCCACAGAGAAACACTGCCACCTACAGATTTTTCAACATGACTGTGGGAGTTGGTAGGCGCAGATTTATTCTTTTGGGATAACAGCCAGTACCTGATAATAGTGGACTATTTCAGCAGTTTTATAGAAGTAGGCTTACATGCTACTACTTCTGTGGCAGTGGTGGAACACATGAAGTCCATGTTTGTGAAACACGCCATCCCAGCAGAGATTCGGAGTGACAATGGACCACAGTTCTCATTGGAGCACTTCCAAAAGTTTGCTTGAGTGGGGCTTTGTCCATACCACCTCCAGTCCAGAGTTTCCCCAGAGTAATGGAGAGGCGGAACGAGCCGTGAGGACGGTGAAAACCCTACTGCGGAAAGAGAGAGATCCCTACCTTGCACTCATGGCATACCGGGCGACGCCGCTCGCCAATGGTTACAGCCCGGCAGGACTCCTATTGGGAAGAAAGCTCAGAAGCACAGAGCCCATTCTTCCATCCTGTCTCGGACCAAAGTGGCCCGACGTTGCATCTCTGAGAGAGAGAGAAAAGAAGGAGAAAGAGAAACAGAAGCGCATGATCTTCCAAGTCTTCACCCTGGAGATCAAGTTTGGATTAAGGACATGAAAGAAAGTGGGACAGTTATAGCTGGAGCAGACGCACAACGTTCCTATCTGGTCCAGTCGCCCAGTGGAGTTCTACAACGGAACAGGAGTCATCTCGTCACACTCAGACCAGCTAAGGGAGGATCCGAAGATAACTCTGGTGTTATTCTGCCTGAGGATAACCCTACACCAGATCTACCATGTAAATCAAGGCTGCCTTCATCTCTAACCAACCAGCAGCCAGAGGGAAGGTATCCAGCCAGAGAGAGAAATCCTCCAAGATACCGTAAGGACTTTGTTTTTAAGTAGAAGGTATCCTTGGACGTCTGAGTGACCAGCCTCCCTTCACTCAGCTGAAGGAATGGGTAGTCCACTCCACCTTCATAGCCAGATAGTGGTTCATGTTCAAAATAATGTTTATTTTTCAGAGTTAAAACACAAAATTAATTTGAAAGGTTTAAGACTGTGTTTTTAGGTAATTGGTCTTGGCTCAGGAAGGGGAATGTTATAATAGTGGACATATCTAAACTCCATACTCTGTACATGAGCGCCCTCCTGTGGGGGAAGGGGGCTTTCAAGAGAGTAGAATAAAATGTCTGACAGCACAATTTCACATCATATCCCACGAGTAGTGCTTACCAGGCTTGTTTGCACTCGCTTCTAACAAGACAGAAACTTTTGGTCTGTACTGTATGCGTGTCCCCGACTCGACAAGAGGTGGGGCTACACATAGTTCTGGCAGAGGAGTTATTAAGTACAAAAACTTTTTTGATAAATGCCAACTGAAAAAACTAAATTCAGATAGATTTACTGATCTAGAGCTAATCAATAGACTTATCTAGAAAATAGCTCACCTCAACGTGTTGCTGGAGGAACATGAACATTTAAAAGGAGTTGATTCATTAATATCTAATGGTTTTATTTATTTTTTTAAATAGTAACAGTGTTTATTTTGGTCAGATTGTTATGATTTGTTGTTGATTTAATTTGGACCATGTTTGACTGTCTTTATGGTAACAATGTCTTTGTTATTGGACAGGATTTTGTTTTGATTGTTTTTTTATTTTGATTTTGTTTAATCTTCTTGGCTGCCCGATCTATTCTCTGTCTGAATCTTCTTTATCACAACATGATCTTTTCCATAATTCCCGAAAGCACACTAAGATTTCCTGAAACTCATTTTCAAACTACCTTTCCTGATCATAAATTCTTTGAATTCATTGAAACAGCAAAATTAACATTTTGTTAAAGGTCCTGTATCAACTGTAAAATCAACTATTTGGAGCTTTTAACCATGTTGTGATGTTATTTCCTTATTAAACCTTCCAGTGTGGTTTTTGGTTTATTTCTCAGTAATCCTCCTGAATCCTGCGCTCTGAGCAGCTGCTCCACTCTCTCCTGGAAAATGACTGACTATAACAATGTTACACCAGGACCTGCCCAGCATGTCTGGGCTACCCCTGCTGATTAAACACACGCACACCGATCTGCAAGAGTCTGAAGCAAGAAGCACCACCGTATTTAGCATTTTACTTTCTAAAAATGTCTCAGTGAAAATGTTCATTTGGCTGTGAGAGTTACAGGAATTTATTCACCATTTTATTCAGACAGCTTGAGGGGCAGCGCTCACAAGGAGGGGGCTTGAAGGAGAGATGGGATTTTAGGTTTTACTTCCTATTTGCTCGAGAATATAAGTTATACTTTAGGACAAATGAAGACTATAATACCAAAAGTAAGATTTTATGATATACAGTGGGGCAAAAAAGTATTTAGTCAGCCACCAATTGTGTAAGTTCTCCCACTTAAAAAGATCAGAGAGGCCTGTAATTTTCATCATAGGTATACCTCAACTATGAGAGACAAAATGAGGAAAAAAAATCCACAAAATCACATTGTCTGATTTTTAAAGAATTTATTTGCAAATTATGGTGGAAAATAAGTATTTGGTCACCTACAAACAAGTAAGATTTCTGGCTTTCACAGACCTGTAACTTCTTTAAGAGGCTCCTCGGTCCATCACTCGTTACCTGTATTAATGGCACCTGTGTGTACTCGTTATCAGTATAAAAGACACCTGTCCACAACCTCAAACAGTCACGCTCCAAACTCCACTATGGCCAAGACCAAAGAGCTGTCAAAGGACACCAGAAACAAAATTGTAGACCTTCACCAGGCTGGGAAGACTGAATCTGCAATAGGTAAGCAGCTTGGTGTGAAGAAATCAACTGTGGGAGCAATTATTAGAAAATGGAAGACATACAAGACCACTGATAATCTCCCTCGATCTGGGGCTCCACGCAAGATCTCACCCCGTGGGGTCAAAATGATCACAAGAACGGTGAGCAAAAATCCCAGAACCACACGGAGGGACCTAGTGAATGACCTGCAGAGAGCTGGGACCAAAGTAACAAAGGCTACCATCAGTAACACACTACGCCGCCAGGGACTCAAATCCTGCAGTGCCAGACGTGTCCCCCTGCTGAAGCCAGGACACGTCCAGGCCCGTCTGCGGTTTGCTAGAGAGCATTTGGATGATCCAGAAGAGGATTGGGAGAACATCATATGGTCAGATGAAACCAAAATAGAAGTTTTTGGTAGAAACTCAACTTGTCGTGTTTGGAGGGGAAAGAATGCTGAGTTGGATCCAAAGAACACCATACCTACTGTAAAGCATGGGGGTGGAAACATCATGCTTTGGGGCTGTTTTTCTGCAAGGGGACCAGGACGACTGATCCATGTAAAGGAAAGAATGAATGGGGCCATGTATCGTAAGATTTTGAGTGAAAACCTCCTTCCATCAGCAAGGGCATTGAAAATGAGACGTGGCTGGGTCTTTCAGCATGACAATGATCCCAAACACACCGCCCGGGCAACGAAGGAGTGGCTTCGTAAGAAGCATTTCAAGGTCCTGGAGTGGCCTAGCCAGTCTCCAGATCTCAACCCCATAGAAAATCTCTGGAGGGAGTTGAAAGTCCGTGTTGCCCAGCGTCAGCCCCAAAACATCACTGCTCTAGAGGAGATCTGCATGGAGGAATGGGCCAAAATACCAGCAACAGTGTGTGAAAACCTTGTGAAGACTTACAGAAAACGTTTGACCTCTGTCATTGCCAACAAAGGCTATATAACAAAGTATTGAGATTAACTTTTGTTATTGACCAAATACTTATTTTCCACCATCATTTGCAAATAAATTCTTTAAAAATCAGACAATGTGATTTTCTGGATTTTTTTTCCTCATTTTGTCTCTCATAGTTGAGGTATACCTATGATGAAAATTACAGGCCTCTCTGATCTTTTTAAGTGGGAGAACTTACACAATTGGTGGCTGACTAAATACTTTTTTGCCCCACTGTATGTGTCTATCCCAGATATTGAAAGCTTAAAAAATAGCAGGATACAGGACATTTAAAGGCAATCGAGATGTAACACACTTTTGCATAAAGAATACTGTTTCTGTCTGATTTCCTGTAACAGGAATTCCCTTGGGTGTTTTTAAAAATGGTTTGATCAAAGAAACTGATTTTCTTTGTGCTGTAATGAAGAGACTGCTTGATGTTAGAAATAGTGATTCAAATACACATGAAAAGTCAGAATTCCATATCAGACCCTGACCACACTAAAGATAACGTCCTTTCTCCAACATAGAGATCATTCGCTTCAAAAGCGTGCAGATCCTGAAATCTACATAAAAAAAACTCCTGTGAATTTTTCTTCACCCTTCTTCTTGACCCCTTAGGGGTCAGTCAAAGTGTTGGATGCCCTGTGACCCCGCAGGACGTCCTACCTGAATGGTGGACCCACAGAGCCCCCTGCAGGATATAGTTCTCAGAACTCTTTGGACATCTGATAACAATAATGATTAAACCCTTCTGCCAACTTCCTCCTTGACAAAAATGTCTGCAGGATCACAAATGTAAGGTCAGGATGGTTCCAGGATGTTTCCAGGGATTCATTAACAGTGATGGTGGTCCTTTGTGTAAAGTCATGCACTACAGTATGTTTTGATTTGAATCTAAGTAACGATGTTAAAACGATGTAAACGTCTCTATTTGTTAAAAGTGATATACTCAATTTCAAATTGCCTAGCTTAGAATGTTATCAAATGTAAACAAAGTTTATTCAAGTACCGTAACATGGCAGAATCACCGGTAAGTGATAAGAATTAAGGCTTTTCATAAGTTTTTCAGATAACACAAAAACAGTTAATTTTAAAGTTATTTCCAGGATATCAGTCTCGATGTAAATGAGCTTAATTTTAAAGCTTTTATGTAACATTCATATGGTTTTATGTTTTACATTAATGCAGATTTTAATCCTTTCTTTTTACCTTTGTGGGAAAGACTTTCAGCTGAAGACGCACGTCGTGTTGAGGAGCGTCAAGCAGCAAGGGTCACAAATAAGAAGGTAAAAATTAATAAATACTTTCCTGTTGCCAGGTGTCCAGAGCTCATTTAACAGTATTTTGATATTCTAGTACCGTTATAACAGTTATAACATAAATCAGTAAATTCACCAACTCGCTTATAATTATAAAAAAACGTCTCTATACCAAAAAATTTTACAATTGTATTAGATGTTAATTCATCAATACCCTAAAATTTTTTACATTTTTTAAAATTTAGTTCTATATTTTCTATACATTCTACATATGTAACTTTTGCATGTAGAAGATTAGGAACCAACTCATGTTCTTCATTTCAACAGATACGAATCAGAGGCCTAAACTTGGACTCATCACACAGATTGCTGGAGCCATGTTTAACACGTGACCCAAGTCTCTTCTTTGACATCATGGATGAAACTCCAAGTGATCCAACCTTGGCTCCTCCAGGATCAGCTGGATGAGATCCTGTCAGTCACCTCCCGACATCTGATCAGACAGAACCAACTAAACATCACCAGAAAAAGAAACCAGGCAGAATTTTCCATCACGCTGTCGGGAAGCTCTACATTAGTGGCTCAAACATGTCAGAAAAGAAAACAAAACAAAGAAACACTTCAGTTTACGAGTATGTGCTCTTAAAACAAACAAACCTGTGTTTTTAAAAAGAATGTGGTCTTTATTAAAATGGAGCAGAATAAACTTCACGTTTCAAGCCAGAACAAAGTGTCTGATGTTTTATCCAGGATCCACTATGACACTATAAGTAGGTAAACAGATGCACCAGATACACGCGCGCATGGACACGACGGTAACGACACAGATTAAGTTACAGTTAGTAACAGAACAGAACGGTTTTCTATATCTGATATTAAGAACTCATGATCGGGCAATAAAAACTAGAACAAATGTTACACGTGACACTATTTCACACTGAAGAAGTTGGTGATTATTTTTTGGCAACCGTTTGACAGCTTCAGCCAGACATGGGTGCGTAAACGCCAGAGCAGTCTAGTTCCACACACCTAACAGCGAGAGAGTGTGGGAGAACACCAGCGGAGGTTTACAGTCATGTAACTAGTGAGAAACAGCGAGATTTAGTGAGATGCATGTATGATACCTCCAAATGTTTGTGCAAATAAGCGTCGGAGCTGTGCATATAAGCGTATGGATTCTCCTTCTGCCTGCCACAACTTTAGAAGAGTTGTCGTCATACTTCTGTCATTAAATTGCCTGACAGTGAGAGAACAAAACACAACGGATTTCTCATTTTTAACACAACTGTTCTCATACGATCAGACAATTATTACATAAAAACAAACTGACGTCTTATCACAATGCACATCGGTTGAAAAATCATTCAACGCTTAGCCAGGCGATAAAGTTTTATGTCAACAACAGTTTATTACGGTTAAACGCTATATTATGTCCAGAAATGTGCTTATGTAGCATTAGCATGCAGTGCTAATGGCGCGAACATATACAAAGCAAATATAGTCGCGCTAAAAAAACATATGATAAAACAACACTCAAGTTCGAGCATTGTAATGTGACAATGATTTCATGATAAGTGTTGATGAGATGAAGACATAATTACCTGTCCAACAGCAATGTGTCCAGCATCTGTTTGCAGGCCGTCAGACTCACGTACTTTTCACCATCGCTGAAAAGCAACACCAATATTTCATCTGTTTTTTGCTCTTTGTTCAAACGTTGTTTGTTTCTAAAACTTCAAATGGGTTTTTTCTTTTTCCAAATTTGTTACTTTGTCCTGAACCTGAAGTGGAACCAGCCGGTGGATGTTTCTCCTGCTGCTGTGTACGCCGCAGCAGAGGTGTTGTGCCATAAAATGTGTCAGTTTTTTTGGAGCCCAGAAGCCAAATAAATGCAGAAGTCCATATGACAGGGAAAGTATGATTGGTTAATGTTTTTAGACAAATACAGGAGAACCACTTTTTTTTTTTTTATCTTCACAACATGCTGTGTTAAAAAACTGTGTTAAAACATTGTTAATGGGCATGAAAAAAACATGTTAAGCTAATTTATTATGCAAAATGAGTATAGCAGCTTTAATTATGTCTCTTTTGTTCTAAGTTTAATTTACCTCTTGTCATGAAATGACAAGCTTAATTCCACCATCCCATGGGATTTTTGATTAATGGATGTTCATTTCTGTTTATTCATGTTAAGATTACGTTCTCCTGGAGTGGAATAATTTCATGATAAATATGTCCTTATTAGTGAATAATGTATTACGTGCTCTAATTCCTACACAGACAGAATTGAATTATGGGATATTTAGTATATTTTTTTGTGGATTATTTCAGACAGAATGTGCAGTCGGTCGGTGCATGAGGGGGCAGAGCTTTGTGTGTTGGCTCTTCTGAAGTTTGTTCTTCTCCCCTTTGTTTACTTCTTTTATAGTGGTAGCAGCTAGGCATCAAGGCAACAGGTTAATCCTGCTCTCTGATTGGCTCTTTTTCCTATAATCATCCTGTTGCTGTAAGAAGTGCTGAGTGGACCCTCTTTTTAAAAGGCACCAGCCCTGCCCTCCCTCTCCCCACCCAGCAGGTTCATGGCCTCCCATTATTTAGCAGATTTGTTTTTGCATCCTGGCTGAACCTTCTAGTGTGTGAGGAAAAAACTACGCTGAGGATCATATATGTGCCTCTGCAGGGACGCTGGGGGCATAAACTAACAAATGTGTGGGGTCAATTGGTAAGGACTGCTTTCTGTTGTGTTCTTTGAACAGAGGTAGGGAGTACTGCTAAGTTGTTTAGTAAGGTTCAGGAGGAGGTGATGGAGATAGCATCAACTAGGACTCCACATTTATCATGCTAACTTTGAAACTTGATGTATTTCAGAGCCTCAGTAAGAACTTGGACTCCTGATGAATTTGAGGCAAGTGTTTTGACCTGTAAACTGTGTTTGTAGATCTGATTTTGCTAGTTTGAAACAACTTAGTAGTACCTCTATTCTCAGGTATATGTGGATGTTTAAGAAAATAAACAGCTCTCTTGGATGACTTTGTTTTGGGATGAATGTTTCTTTTCATGCTGAAACAGACAGAAAGGGGATTAATGAGAAGGATGTTAGTGGTGATGGTCTTTCAGCACATTTCCTGAGTCCCTTAGATATTAGAAGGAAAGTCCTCTTAATAATTGTTGCTGGGACTGAAGAGGATGATGCCAAAGTAACCCTGTTCTTCAGACCCTGCCTGAGCTCATTCATCTCTGGTCAGTGGTTGAAAACAAGTGCCTGGAAGAAGAGGAACAAGCAGAGGTCATGAGTTGATTAAAACGTACTCACTAAATGACACCTAGTTGTCCCAGTAAAACAACTGACATGGGTAAGAAGAACAACTAAAATAAGAGAGATGTTCATTAACCTGGACTTCTGAATAATGAAAGAACAAGAAGGTAAGTTGGGTTGCCCTTTTCAGAAGAATGACACAGATGATGACTGAATGAAGAAACAATCAGGTGACAGCAACTGCACAAGAAAACAAAATAAACAACACAAAAGTGTATGCAGTGAAGTCAAGGTCAGCTGGAGGTCAAAGACCCAGGAATGAAGAGGATTTGAAGTCGGTGGCTAATTACTGGATCACTGGATGGAGAAATAACCACTTCTCAGTTAAAATCAAGAACCAGTTCAGCTTCCAAAAAATCCAGCAACATTTCAAAAGAAGAAGAAGCCACTCAAATGAGTGTAAAGTTAGGAATGATTGTGAGAGGGAGGGAGGGAGGGAGGGAGGTGGGGGGAACAGGGTCACCACACAAACAATGTTAAACTCACCACATTTAACATTGAGCGCAGCAAGAGACAAACAACAATGGTGCCCTTCCTCTTCTAAACACTGCTAGATTTCTCTCTGGCTGTTTTCAGTGTGCTCAGACAGCACAAAGAGGGGTGTGTCGGCTTTTCATGGTGCACATACACAAAGGTAGTCGCTGTACAATACTGCTGTTTCAATGTTGCTGTGTGTCTGAGAAGAATGTGAATCTTTTGTCTGAAGGAACCAAAAATGAGCTCAAAGATGACACTTTGGCCAGGTGGGTCACTGGCTGATGTGCTGTCTCAGTGTCTAATTCAGAACTGGAGACAGTAGGAAGAAGTGATTCTGCAAAGGCGAATGGAAAAAATACAGATGTGTTACTGATGTAAACAGCTGTTTGTAGCCAAAATGTGCTGATTCTTGAATTTAAACTTATAACAAAATAAAACAAAAGACAGACAATCCAACACTTTTTGTTGTTGTTGCACAGTCGGTGAAAGCACATCAGCTAAAAACACAGAAATGTGTTTCATCTGCACTGTGCAGTGTAGGAGTTACACATCCTTCTTTTTTAGCATCAAATTAGGCCATAGCCTAATGGAGAAGGAGACCAGCTACTTGTCGAAGTATCCTTGGGCAAGATACTAAACCCCACATCTGCCCCCTGGGCGCTTTACAAAATAGCTGCCCTCTGCTCCTCACAGATGGGGATGGGTTAATTGCAGAGACATAATTTCCCCTAGAGGGATAAATAAAGTGTAAATTATTATTTTAAAAGGTTTTATCAAAAACACAAACCTCCAACTCTCTGATTTGGAAGTGATTTTCAAACGATTTGTGTTTTCCAGCTCAGCAGATTGGTGCTTTTGGGTTCAAACCTGAGTTCTGTGTGATTACTGTTATTGGGTGTGGATGAGCTCGTACTGACAGCAACACAGAGATGACATAATCTAAACACTTTGTGTGGCCCACAGCTGACTTTATTTGAGCTGCATATATACAAACTGGACTGTAATGTAAGTCATACAGTCCCTGCTGCTGTCATTACCATACAGCAAAGATTATTCATTTCCAGTTACTGCATGACTACAAGAATATATATATGCATTCCCTTTCAAATAAAACAGTGTTGGTTAAACTGTGTAAATTAGGGAAAGGTTTGGATAGTTGAGTCTTAGAAAACTCTCTGGTGTCTGTTTTGTTTTTTAAATAAGATAAAGTCCTATTTGAGGCACATTCATGAATCTCTCTGTGGATGTTGTGGCTGTAACTGAGCTCTGTTCCTGCAGGTTTCCCAAAGGGACGCTACTGAGAAGCTGGCTCACCAAGTCACGGCCCAGATTGCTGCTGCTGATTGCAGGATTAAAGAGGCCTCAGGTGACCCTCATGAGGAGGAAAAGGATGAAGCGCACAAAAGTAGCAAAGGCCACGTAAGCGGTAAATATGGCTTATGTTGCATGATGGAGTGCTGAACCCCACGTCAACAGAAATATGGAATCTGCACATCTGTTAAATTTTCAGTTTGGGCATTTTCCCAGCACACTTAAAATATCCTCATTAAAAGACGGAAGGCGAAAGATGAATCGCTCTTCTCCTACAGTGACTAAAGTCAGGCACTGTTGCGTCAACAAAATAAATGGTTAAAAATGTGAAAACAACCAGTTGTTGCTTTCGTATGTACAGAATGAGAAACTTCTTGGGGGGTTGCGCAGCAAAATAAAATGTGTGAGTGTAACCTCCTATTTTCAAATTCAAATTCAAAATACTTTATTGATCTCCAAAGGGAAATTAAATTAAATAATTAGAATTTCTTTGTTGAAATAAGAAATTGCAGTGCTCAGCTGGTAAAATGGTAAATAGCGTGTACTTGTATAGCACTTTACTCAGGTCCTACGACCCCCAAAGCGCTTCACACTACAGTTTGTCATTCACCCATTCACACACACACATTCATACGTTTGATGATGATGAACTACACACGTTTGTAGCCACAGCTGTCCTGGGACACACACTGACAGAGGTGAGGCTGCCAGACACTGGCGCCGCCGGACCCTTCGACCACCACCAAACAGGCAAGGTGGGTTAAGTGTCTTGCCCAAGGACACAGCGGCCAGGCGATCTTTTTTCTCTGGGCAGAGTAGGGATTCGAATCAGCGACCTTCCGGTTGCCAGACAACCTTTTCTACTGCCTGAGCCGCGGCCACCCCAAAGACACAAAATATCTCATATCTCTTGAACATCATCAGATTCTTGCAGATTTAAAGCCGTACTAAATAACTGGTGGTTAAAAGCAGAATTACAACTGTTGTAAACAACCGGGTCTCAGATGGCCATTGCTCGAACTAGTGCTCTGTCAAAATATGCTACCTGTCAAGATATGCTGCCGATTCCTTCTGCCCATGTGCCGTTCTTGACTTCAATAAACCGATAAATCGTTTATTTTTAATTTCTATATTTTACTTATCAAAGAACTGCTCCAGGACGGGAACACTAAAGATGGTGTTACTTTTACTATTTTTGTCAGAGTTTTGTCATGTTTGGACACACCCAGAGGAGAAGGACCCAACAATGTCTGATAAGGACCCAGAGGGCTTTTATATAGAAAATAAGAAGAATCATTAAAAATATGTTTAAATAATTACCAGGACACAGGTACAGGTACTTTCTTTCTTTCTTTCTTTCTTTCTTTCTTTCTTTCTTTCTTTCTTTCTTTCTTTCTTTCTTTCTTTCTTTCTTTCTTTCTTTCTTTCTTTCTTTCTTTCTTTCTTTCTTTCTTTCTTTCTTTCTTTCTTTCTTTCTTTCTTTCTTTCCTTTCTTTTCTTTTCTTTTCTTTTCTTTTCTGTCAGAGACTGACATCCGATGTGCTGAATCTACACCAGAGTGTGGTCAGCACTCTTTGCTTTGTATGTCTGGTGCAAAGAAGGAGAAGAAGGAAGACACAAATCACATGATTCTTCCAGGAATCTCAGCCTATAGCAGCATAACTACAGGGATGGATCAGGACAATCTAACTTAACAATAACTATATGATTGATCAAATAAGAAAAATTTTAGTCTATTCTTAAAGCTACCCAAGGTGTCTGCCTCATGAATTAAATGTGGAAGTTGGTTCCACAGGAGAGGAGCCTGATAACTAAAAGCTCTAGCTCCAATTCTACTTTTAGAAACTCTAGGAGCTACAAGCAGACCTGCAGTCTGAGAGCGAAGTACTGTTGCTCTTGCTGTTTTAGTGCACATCAAAATATCTTTGCTACAAATCATTTTGAATTTGGTCTCAGTTTATTTAATGTTACTGCGAAAGGACATATACAGTGGGGCAAAAAAGTATTTAGTCAGCCACCAATTGTGTAAGTTCTCCCACTTAAAAAGATCAGAGAGGCCTGTAATTTTCATCATAGGTATACCTCAACTATGAGAGACAAAATGAGGGAAAAAAATCCAGAAAATCACATTGTCTGATTTTTAAAGAATTTATTTGCAAATTATGGTGGAAAATAAGTATTTGGTCACCTACAAACAAGTAAGATTTCTGGCTTTCACAGACCTGTAACTTCTTTAAGAGGCTCCTCGGTCCTCCACTCGTTACCTGTATTAATGGCACCTGTGTGAACTCGTTATCAGTATAAAAGACACCTGTCCACAACCTCAAACAGTCACGCTCCAAACTCCACTATGGCCAAGACCAAAGAGCTGTCAAAGGACACCAGAAACAAAATTGTAGACCTTCACCAGGCTGGGAAGACTGAATCTGCAATAGGTAAGCAGCTTGGTGTGAAGAAATCAACTGTGGGAGCAATTATTAGAAAATGGAAGACATACAAGACCCCTGATAATCTCCCTCGATCTGGGGCTCCACGCAAGATCTCACCCCGTGGGGTCAAAATGATCACAAGAACGGTGAGCAAAAATCCCAGAACCACACGGAGGGACCTAGTGAATGACCTGCAGAGAGCTGGGACCAAAGTAACAAAGGCTACCATCAGTAACACACTACGCCGCCAGGGACTCAAATCCTGCAGTGCCAGACGTGTCCCCCTGCTGAAGCCAGGACACGTCCAGGCCCGTCTGCGGTTTGCTAGAGAGCATTTGGATGATCCAGAAGAGGATTGGGAGAACATCATATGGTCAGATGAAACCAAAATAGAACTTTTTGGTAGAAACTCAACTTGTCGTGTTTGGAGGGGAAAGAATGCTGAGTTGGATCCAAAGAACACCATACCTACTGTAAAGCATGGGGGTGGAAACATCATGCTTTGGGGCTGTTTTTCTGCAAGGGGACCAGGACGACTGATCCGAGAAAGGAAAGAATGAATGGGGCCATGTATCGTAAGATTTTGAGTGAAAACCTCCTTCCATCAGCAAGGGCATTGAAAATGAGACGTGGCTGGGTCTTTCAGCATGACAGTGATCCCAAACACACCGCCCGGGCAACGAAGGAGTGGCTTCGGAAGAAGCATTTCAAGGTCCTGGAGTGGCCTAGCCAGTCTCCAGATCTCAACCCCATAGAAAATCTCTGGAGGGAGTTGAAAGTCCGTGTTGCCCAGCGTCAGCCCCAAAACATCACTGCTCTAGAGGAGATCTGCATGGAGGAATGGGCCAAAATACCAGCAACAGTGTGTGAAAACCTTGTGAAGACTTACAGAAAACGTTTGACCTCTGTCATTGCCAACAAAGGCTATATAACAAAGTATTGAGATTAACTTTTGTTATTGACCAAATACTTATTTTCCACCATCATTTGCAAACAAATTCTTTAAAAATCAGACAATGTGATTTTCTGGATTTTTTTTCCTCATTTTGTCTCTCATAGTTGAGGTATGATGAAAATTACAGGCCTCTCTGATCTTTTTAAGTGGGAGAACTTACACAATTGGTGGCTGACTAAATACTTTTTTGCCCCACTGTAAGTTTAATCAAATAAAATCTTAAATAACTCTGGGGGCTGCACACATAAACTTTGTGAACTTAACCAGGTGGATAATGTTTCTAGACTTGGAATTTGGCCTTTCATTTGAGTTCAAAGCAGTACAAAATAACTTTAAAACTTTAAGTTACTTTAAGCTACAGCTTAAACACTCTGGACCCTTCGATGGCTTTACAATAGACTAAATAACTTCAGTAATTCAGGGCGCAGACGGAAGTGGTGTTCTGATGAGTTATGCTGCCCTGTAGAAAAATGCCCCATAGTACGAATTTACAACTTATTTCATAATGAGATGTTATTAGAGGTTTATACAGTATTCTTGTTATGGTGAGTGTGTCCTGCATATTTTTATGATCCTTCCCTTATATTTTCTATATAAAAGCCTTCTGGGTCCTTATTGACCATTGTTGGGTCCTTCTCCTCTGGGTGTGTCAAAACATTCACCTCTCACTCTGACAATGCAACGAAAGTAAAAATAACATTATATTTAGTGTTCCTGTCCTGGGAGAATTTATTTGATAGGTAAAATGTATTTATGGAAAAATATAGAAATAAAAAATAAACAAAAATATACAATATGTCTGTTTATTGAAGTCAAGACTGTAGAATGGTAAATGTGCAGAAAGAATTGGTAGCACATCTCAACAGGTAGCACATTTCAACAGAACACCGGTTCGAGCAACGGCCGTCTGAGACACGACTGCAGAAAAGTTATTCAGTACTGCTTTAAGGGGTTTTTTGTTCATTGTGTGGTTTTTTTTTAGAGTAAAAATGTTCAGTTAAGAAGAACATCACTAAAGAACTACATGTTTCTGTTTTTTTCTTCTTCTGTCTTTTTGCTTTAATTTTCTATTGCATTTGGTCAAATGATTATACAAACTGAAGTGGTCCAATAAATGTTCCCTCTTTTCCTCCAGAACCTGCAGCCGAATGCCCCACTTCAGCTGAGTTCTTAACAGAGAGAACCTGCTTGTTAGATATGGATGACAAAGAAATGGATGTCCTGCATGTAGCACATTTGTTCCATCAAAGAACTAAAATCCAAGAATCCCAAAAAGTAATGAAGCAGGAGAATGACCAACAAATACTGAGATCTCCAGGCTAATCTGGATTGCAACCAGACCTGAACAGTTTCACAATTTTCTTTAAATACACATGTTTTGTCTCATGACTGTGGCGTTTACATCATTTCTGACCAAAGACGATGCGTTGTTTAAATAACTCATCTGAAGACTCTCTCAGGTTTGTGCCTGAACCAGCTGCTGATTAAACGTTCTGTCATGATGCCACTGCTGCTCCACAGTCTTCTGTCACTTCAGCACTTCTCCACTAGCTCACTGACGTCACACGTCACACTCCAAGAAAGTGTGACAAACTAACACAATCAGGCAGGAATAATGAGAACTTCTCTCTGAAAACAAACTTCAAACAAAGTTGCCTGTTGTGGCAATGTTTGCCACAACAGGCATACATACATACATTCAGCTTTAATACATGTACTTTTAACTGCACTCAGCAAATTGATTTCTAATTTCTCTTATGGGTTTTAGGTAATGTTTTATCTTCTATTTTGTTTTAGATTCTACTCCTTCCACAAAGACAGTTTGGAATCAGAATGCTTAAATACATTTTGTTCACTTCTGGAACTGTCACCTCCGGTGACTTATCTGGCAACGTTTCTTCATGTCAGTAGACAAATAACTGATCATAAACTGTTTAAATCAGAACAAGCCTCCACAAATAAATCCCAGAAACATTTTTCTGCATTGGTGAATAGTTTGTTATAACAACAGATACACATATCTATCTAAAAAAAAATATTTTTCCTAATGTAGAATTATGTTGTAATTCCTGGTATTTTGGGGAGAATATATTTTATCTTAGCTGTGGAATGATATTAAGGAGGTTCTTGATTCCTTCACAGTTGCAGACAAAGCAGCAACAAACTTAACGGAAGTGTGCCTGATGGTGCTCTGACAAACTGCTTTAAATATTTGACAAAATTATAAAGAATCAAAAGTATTTCTTGTGGTAACATAAACTGTGATTTTGTTAGCTGTGTATATTTTAAAACTACAGCTTTGAAATCTTATCAGGTTTTTCTGATGTAGTTTTGTGTAGTCCTCTTAGTTTCCACTGTTTGGGATGTGAGCGTGTGATGTTCATGTGCATCACAAATAAAGAGTAGAGCAGCTGACATATGAACGCAACTTATAACAAAATGATTTTGTTTTCATCACATGACATAAGCCAAAATCATCAAGTCTGATGACGCTATTTCACAAGTTTTGGTTCGTTCTCAGAAGTAAATGCATGAAGGATCTTTCTTTGTTAATCATGAAGACTGAAATAAAGTAGTTCACTGACTTTAAATAAGGTGTCACTTCACATTTGTATCAGTCATCTGGTTGATTCTGGCAGGATGTTCGGTCCAACTGTTTCAGAACAATATATTTTATTTGCTCTTTGATTCAGTGACAGTTAGTTTCTTCTGTTTGTCATGTTGAATAAGTTGTCACCAAAAGAAAGAATCAAATCCAAATTTTAATTATTCCATTGTTGAAATAAAATGAGCAAAAATATGCAACAACTGGCTGTGAATATTTATTCCATGTCCACCTCCAGTGGTCCAGCAGTGGGATCGAACTTCCAGTAAAACAGTGGAAGCAGCAGAAAAAAAAAGTCTGATTTTTGGCTCCATAGTCTGTAATTCAGATGGTCTGATTTTCAAAGGTTCTGCTGGTGACTTCTAGTGGTCAGGTGTGATCACAGCAGCCACAAACCTCCAGGTGAGTCTCAAACACCTAACTTCATTGTTTGGAAATTACAGTGTCACATTTAGTAATCTCATGTTTCTAATAAAATATTTGAAATGTGTTGCCTCATCACAACATGAAAATATAAATGTGATGTGACATGACATGCTGTGAAGAGAGGTGATGAGTCACAGCATTGGAGGCGTGGCTTAATTGGAGATACCTTATGGTGCAAATCTGGATCGGATGCCTTTTTATTCTGTTGTATGATTTTAATGTAACAGTTTGAAAAGGCTGAAGTTCAGCTCTGAGGGGATTTTGAAGGTTTTAGCTCTGCATTCATATGTGCACGGAGAAACTGTGCACATGGGATGTGTATACGTGTTTGTTCAACACAGACACAACAAAGTATGTCCCATATGTGTGTGTTTTTCAATTTTTTCTGGAAGACCTTGAAGAGCTTCCTCTCAGGAGGAATCTGGTGTGGATGGTGCAAGCACTGTAGTGCTGTAGAGCAACAAAATAGAGGTGTGGCTGCCTCGAGGACCGTTTGCACCTTAATGGATTTTAAGTCAAAGTGTGTGTCTGTGACACTGAATGAAGTATCAGTAAAATAAATGAATTCCAAAAACTGTCTGATGTTGGTCTCCTTCACTTATTCATGTCAACTGAGTATTTGTTAGAAGATATTTACTCAAACTGGAGTCAGGTCAGTGTCTTCATGTGGTTTTACATTGAGTTCTAATGTTGGGTGTTAAAATACTGAACGTCTTTAAAAAAGGCTTTAATAGCTCTAATAGCCCCTAATAAGATCTTAAGTAACAACTTAATTGTCGATGTCAGGATTACAATAAATCCCCACAACGTATCAAAAACAAGACTCTTTTAAAATGCACATAATCCTGCTGCAGAAAACCTGTTATAAAGTATTTAAGTTTGATATTATTTGTGGTTTTGGAAGGGAGGATCTCACTGGATCCAATTCAAAGTAGACAGAAGAGGGTCTACTCCACATACGGTATGTGATTCTGCGGAGCGTGCTCGTCAGCGCGTGTGTGTGGCTCTGAAAAGAGCCGTTGTGTTGTTGCTGCTGCAGCAGAAGACTTTATTTAGAACTGGTGTATTTGGTGACAGCCTTGGTCCCCTCAGACACCGCGTGCTTTGCCAGCTCACCGGGCAGCAGGAGGCGCACGGCGGTCTGGATCTCCCTGGAGGTGATGGTGGAGCGCTTGTTGTAGTGAGCCAGGCGGGAAGCCTCGGAGGCGATGCGCTCGAAGATGTCGTTGACGAAGGAGTTCATGATGCTCATGGCCTTGGAGGAGATGCCGGTATCCGGATGGACCTGTTTGAGCACTTTGTAGACGTAGATGGCGTAGCTCTCCTTCCTGGTCTTTCTCTTCTTCTTGCCTCCTTTGCCGGCCGTCTTGGTCACGGCTTTCTTGGAGCCCTTCTTGGGCGCAGACTTAGCGGGTTCAGGCATGTTTTCTCTCAGGCGAGCGTCGAGTGTGAGCCGAACTGTAACAGGGAGACAGTATTTATACACAATGCGAGCAAATAACACGGTGCTGTTCCTCGTCTCTGATTGGCTGAGCTGGTCACGGAAAGGAAGCGTTTTTTCCTGTTGCAGAAAGCATGCTTGAGACAACGCGAGGCTGGTCTGGTACATGATACTACAATAAAAATAACTAAAGTTCCTGAAGAAACTTTGACAGGGATTGCTAGTGTGTGTTGGACTTTGAAACCCTCAGCAAATCAGAAAGCTGATAGTCAAATCAAATCAAAATCAAATCACTTTTATTGTCACATCTCATTACTGGTACGCTGGTACTGTACATGTGAGTGAAATTCTTATGTGAAAGCTTTACAAGCAATAGTGGTGTACCATACAAGAAATAAGGAAATATATAAAGAATAAAACATAAGAATAAACAATATTAGAAAAATGTGCAATGAATGGTATGGATATATACACAAAATATAGGAGTGAATGAACATTAGTATATGAATATATGAATACCAATATACAGTACATGTGTATTTACAAAAATACATATATATATAACATATACATAAAGTCTGCAGATGAGTATTGTGAAAATATATATAAATATATATAATATATACAGAAGGTCTGCAGATGAGTATTGTGCAAGAATGGCATTTATGTGCAATCTGAGGTGCATAAAGTAACATAGTTTGATAGCGTGACAGTGAGGTGACTATGAAGTGTCTGAAGTGTTTAGTGGTAAGTGTTCAGCAGTCTGATGGCCTGATGGAAGAAGCTGTCCCTCATCCTGCTGGTTCAGGACCGGATACTGCAGTACCTCCTGCCTGATGGAAGACGTCTAAACAGTTTTTGACTAGGGTGGACTGAAGTCCTTGATGATCCTCCCTGCTTTCCTCGAGCACCGCTTCCTGTAGATGTCCTGGAGGGAGGGAAGCTCACCTCCAATTATTCTTTCTGAACACCGTACCACTCTTTGCGGTTGTAGGCGGTGCTGTTGCCGTACCATGTTTTGATACATCCAGAGAAGATGATCTCAATGGCACAGTGGTAGAAAGTCCTGAGGATGCGGGGGCTCATTCCAAATCTCTTCAGTCTCCTGAGGAAGAAGAGGTGCTGCTGCGCCTTCTTCACTGTTTTGTCCGCGTAAACTGTCCATGTGAGATCCTCCGCTAAATGAACACCTAGGAAACGGAAGCTAAGCTGCTCACTCTCTCCGCGGCAGCACCGTTGATGGTGATGGGGGTATGTGCTCTTCTTCTCTGGAAGTCCACTATCATCTCTTTGGTTTTTGTGACATTGAGGGATAGATTGTTCTCCTGACACCAATGTGTCAGGGACCTCCTCCCTCTATGCCATCTCACCACCATTGGTGATAAGACCACCACTGTTGTGTCGTCCGCAAACTTCACAATGAGCTGCTAGTGGCCATACAGTTTTAGGTGTAGAGTGAGTACAGGAGATGACTCAGTACACACCCCTGTGGAGCACCAGTGTTCATTATGATATGATGGAGGATGAGGTGACGCTGCCCATTCTGACCACCTGTCGTCTGTCAGACAGGAAGTTAAGGATCCAGCTGCAGAGAGAGCTGCTCAATACCATTGTTCCCTCGAAGTTGACTTCACTTTGTGAGCCAGATCACATTGATGTATCACATGTGCATCCGGATCCCATAGCGTTTGCTATGACCTCACTGGGTACATCTGATGGTGAATTGTGTTGCTATGGCAACACGGTAAAAGACATATAAAAGTTGCTTCAATATGTTATAGACCAATGTCTACTGAGCACCTAAAAGTTGGAATGACATCTGTATGTCAAAGCATGTCTCCACAGCAAGCAATCTTTTGTCATTCACCCATTCACACACACACTCACACGTTTGGTGATGATGAACTACACACATGTAGCCACAGCTGTCCTGGGACACACACTGACCGAGGCAAGGCTGCCAGACACTGGCGCCGCTGTGCCACCACCAAGCAGTGTTTTAAGTGTCTGGCCAGGCGATCTTTAACTCTGGGCAGAGATTCGAACCAGCAACCTTCCGGTTACCAGATGACCCGCTCTACTGCCTGAGCCACGGCCACCATGATGTCTATTGACCAGAGATAAGGTGGTCATCTGTAGGTGAAAGTTTGTTTGCAAAATAATATCTGAAAAAGTGTCAATTTTAAAGATAGACTGAGCCATTTTAACTTAGGATTTGAAGGGGGGCGTGGTTTTTAGGTTATTCTGTTGCCATGGTAAACCAAAATGCTTCATAACCATGATAGAGCATCTCTGTTTAGCACCCCGGTGGGTTTGATGTGTCATACATGGGTAATGTCTTACAGATAGGGCTGTAGGGCATTTCAGGTGGTGTGTGTTTGGTTTCTTTTACAGTAATGCCGGGCGAACACTGTGCGATTTTGAGGGGATTTCACCACGATTTTGCCGTCGCAGACCACGCTGCGTCATCGTGGAAACGTTCGCCGTAGCTCGTACAGTGTGAGCGGAATTACGTAACGATTCTACGTTCACACCTGCGCAGAAGACACCGCTGGAAGAGCTGGATTGACAGTACCTGAGATTCGGTTTCTATAGTATGAACTCCAATAACAATTAAGACCGTCAGGATATCGGCTCTATAGGATTTCAAGTAGTGGCCCTGAAAAGGACCTTTGTGTTTGAGTAATCAGAGTTAATTTAACCGCCGAAGCCGTACAGGGTGCGACCCTGTCTCTTCAGTGCATATACGACATCCATGGCAGTCACAGTCTTCCTCTTAGCGTGTTCGGTGTAGGTGACGGCATCCCGGATAACGTTCTCCAAAAACACCTTCAACACCCCGCGAGTCTCCTCGTAGATCAAACCGGAGATTCGCTTCACGCCACCACGACGAGCCAGACGGCGAATAGCGGGCTTAGTGATTCCCTGGATGTTGTCACGGAGCACTTTACGGTGACGTTTGGCGCCTCCTTTACCGAGTCCCTTCCCGCCTTTTCCTCTTCCAGACATAATTCAACTAGTTTAAACTTAGCACAATGCTGCTGAATTTGGAGTCACAGCTACTTTATGTCTCTCCAGAGGACGTGTTAGGAGACGAAGGCGGGTCTTCTTCTTCTTCTTCTGAGTTGGTTGACTAGAAATGTCTTTGTTCATTCAGCACCACCAAGTGGCCGAAATCAGAGCCATGACACGTTTTGATGTGGTTTCTCGCGATCATTAGAAATCAGTGTATATGTAAAACAATTTAATTTTAAAAAGTTTCTGAATACAACAGAACGCTTCATTTTGTTTTTAACTTTACTAGTTACAAGTTCTTCCATGTCATCAAACAGCCTATAATGTTACTGTATTTACATTCTTAAAATTTGTATATTAATACAGGTGTCAGTTATAATTTTTTATACATAATACTAACATGAAAATGAATCTGTTCTTAATAATACTCACCATCTACTAACAGTCCTATATTTATATGTGCACATTATGTAAAATGCTATACTTTATTTTCTACAAATTATATTTTGTTACTAAGAAGGAACATTGAGATGAAAAATTTCATTGCAAGAATGTTCTGGCGACTTTTCCCTTTTTTTACATTAAGAAAAATGTAGTTATTTTTGAGCGTCTAACAAAACTAGGTGTCTAGGTGATCTGCCTCTGCCTTTCCTCAAAGTGTTTAATAGAATAGGACAGGACGCCAGGTATGTGTGACATTGACAAAACTCTCAGAATGAGAGTTTGTGTCCTTTGTCTCCTTTAAACAGGCTGTTACACCTGGACAGGTGTCTTGTAGCTCTCTTACCTGAACCAACAGATAACTAAAGAGCAGAAGGTAGAAAGTTAAATGAACAGAATGCTGGATAAACCAAGTTAATGATGAAAACTGGATTCTTAAGTTTCTCAGTTTATTTGAAAACTCAAATATCAGTCGACATCCACCTTAAAGTTTCACTTCTAAAACATCAGCATCAGTAAGAAACAGAGCCAACAGACATGGTGTGTAACAACAGCAACATGAATAAATATCACAAAAAAACTTCTGTCACAAATAAAAACATTTGTTTATTCTGCTTTTATATAATAAAATAATTATTGCAATAAATATCATCTTAAGTCATCGTCTGTTATAAAACAAAAACAGAAAGAAGATAAAAGCACAACTAACTCAGCTCAAAGTACAGGTCTGTGGTTCTAACAAATGGAACACAGAACATTAAGCAGATCGTTTGGGAAAAAGAACAACAATCTGACTGAAGACTGAACATGTTCTGAGAAAGAAATCAAGCACATCTACATATTATGTACAATCAAATCACCATAAAAGTTAATAAGAGACATGAGCTACAGTTTTCAAAATATAATTAAACACAAACAACAAGAATATAAGTGGTCCTAATAGTGATCAAACGCTCGGTCTAACACCTGTTATCACAGCTGTTAGCTCAGCGAATAAATAAAACAGCTCAGGAGCTTTTTGTACCTGTCTGAGCCTGAAAGGCTGTCAATGCGTTGGGGGGGGGGGGGGG